>MU392671.1:0-126160 GCA_022578505.1 Nemania abortiva
ACTACTACTTCCAATAGCTGGATATCTATATACAAACAGCCTCTTTGTTCTGTACCTTGGAGGCGTGGGTATGTGGTCGTAAGTAGTCAAGATCGCGACAACGACGAGGAGACGGAACGCCTGATACCCGTATTGCCTTCATCGATGTACCTAGTGGTACAGTAGCTCACGGACCTAGCGGTCTAAAGCAAATTATGGGCTCCGGCCGCTATTACATCTGTTGGCCAACTCAGAGTCTTACAGACAATATATACAATGATTTCGTCCTGGCAAGAAACTCAACTGACAGCCAAGAAGACGGTAATAATGGGGCCAACCAAGCCGGCCCCAGCGACGATGGAGGTTATGATGCTGGCGACGAATTATCAACCCTCCTTAGCCTGGGCGAAGGGCATAATGGTGAGGCCTCGAACGCTGTCACGGAACAGAAGTGCAGCTCTAAACCACAACACCATCAAAAGATAGAACGTTATCAGGTCGAACGAACCTGACCGTCTGCACCCCTATATACTAGTACCGTTACAAACGCAGGTCAAGGCACTCTGCCGGCGCATACGGAGACGTGAGGAGAGCGAGGAGTCCAAGATAGGATCGATACTGTGATCGAAAATCCTCAGAACCGTTAAGAGAACGCAACCACCAGGAGGATTATTACAAGTCATATAGACATAAGAGACTGTTCCTGTATATAGTCAGATGGAACCTAGGAAGTGAGTTTAGAAGGCCTTCGCGCAACAACAATAGTCACCACCTACCCCTAGCCTACGGCTCTGGACAAGAACGATCCCGACGAGAAACACGTCGAATGTATCCTAGTAGTAAGCCCTCGTAGGACCTACACAAGCGAGTTCTTGTAACTCGCTGCTAATGGTTTTACTTGAAGTGCCTAAGCTAGGTATATATTATAAAATATAGTCTACAATCAAAAGCAATAGGCGTAGTAGAAGCTATGAGCTATGATGAATCCAAATACGGCGTAATGCCTACTCCTGAAGGATGTTGTGCGCCGTATCTGCCCCTGTAGCTCTGTATACCTAAATATTGAAAGCTTTTGTGAGGCCTCTGTAACATGTGGTTAGGTGGGGTCACTCCACTAGGACTCATACTTATAGGACTTAGATCTACCTACCTACTTGGGGTAGGTACCTATGCAAGTAATTAATGACTGACCTTCCTATGTAAATTGCTTAGATGGTTCGCCAATGGTCCTTTGCGTCACCATTCTAAGACCATGCGACTCTACCCGTGCCGAACTTTCGCAGAAGCATCCTAGTAGCCGTGAATCCAATATGCTAGTCTAATTGGCTTGTTTTTACGTAAAAAGAAACCGTGTAACAGTTACCTACGCTAAAGCTTAGCTGAACCCAGCTGTGTGTAAGTCGTCCTACCTGACTTGATTACATTGCCATGTTGATTTGAAATACGGGCACACAGAAAAGGCGTCATCTTATATAACCCGTATCATACCGAGGGTATGGAAGCGCCTTATAAATAAGCATGTCAACTGCTGCCGTGTCCCTAATTCCTCCTTGCCCTCAGTATCTTCGCCCGCAGGAAGCATGAAGTGGTCTAGTTCAAGGGTGTCCGCTCAGGGCCATGTGCTAGTTGTATTAGCACTCACAATCCTCCAAGCATGCCTCGTGCAGGCCGTTGCCCTCCCGCCGCCCACGGGGAAATACAATGTCGGCGTTAGCAAGCACACGATTGAGCACTACAACCCGCTCGATCCGCTGGCGCCGAATCATGTCAGCACCGCCTTCATAGCCACCATATACTACCCCACGCTCCAAAAGCCGACCGGTCCGCCGCAGCCGTACCTAGAGCCCGAGCTGGCGAGGATCATGGAACAGCAGTGGAATTACTCACAGGGTTTCCTCTCAACTTTGACTTCGACTCTTCAGACGGACGCGCCGTTCCTAGAAGGCCGGGTGGGAGAGTCCGAGTTCCCAACACTCCTGTTCGGCCCCGGTGGTGGCGGTCCGCCTGTGCAGGGCAACACGATTCTGATCTCGGAGCTCGTGTCGTATGGTTACACCGTCGTGGGCTTGGATCACCCTTTCGAGCAGCCTTACATCCAATACCCGAACGGCACCGGCGTTGTGGGTGTTGACATTGACTACAACTCGCTGCTTCTCCTCGACGCCATATACCTCACTCGGCTGGTGGACATCGAAGCGTTCTTAGACTACTTCCCCAAGTTGATCCAAAAGCTGCAGGCGCCGATTAACATGACGCACATGGGCGCGTTCGGGTACTCTTTAGGTGGCGCGGCGGCTGTCGCTTCGATATACGACGACGATCGCTTCGTGTCAGGCCTCAATCTTGATGGCAGTCTGTACCTTCAGGAGGCGTTGAACAACTCCCTAGCGGACGCGAAGAAGCCGGTGCTTTTTCTCGGGAATGAACAGCACACCGGCCAAAGTGCCGAGTATGATGTCACGTGGGAAACGTTCCCCCAGTGGCAGACAGGGAAGTTCAGGCAGTTTACCATCAATGGAACGACGCATCATGATTTCTGTGACGACACCTTCTGGAAGACGATCGAGCCGACGGATCCGTCTACGGGCCCGATTGATGGGAATCGGCAGGTCAAGATCCTGAATGCGTACGTCAAGGCCTTCTTTGACTTGACTTTGCTGGGCCGGAACTCGTCAATATTAGATGGGCCGTCGGCAGAGTGGCCTGAAGTCGTATACTACGATTACTCGACCTAGATCAATCGTACGCTTGACTAATAGACCGCATCTGGTACATCTTGTTGCGAAACATCTGCCGCCGGAATTCGGGATTGAAGAGTGTGTACTATTCGCTTAAAATATATGCAAAGCTTGGTCCTACGTCGTTTATTAAAGAGCATGTGTCAAGGTAATCACTATTTCCTCTCAAAGCCTCCTAGATAGCACTGCATAGCTTCGAAAATACCTGGATGTCTTGATCTCACACCCTAATCCTTAGCAGGCTTGGCTGTTTCGTGAAACCTGCTCATCGTGTTAGCTAATTCGCTGACACAAAATACTCCTTTGGGTGTGGTTGCACGCCGGCGCATGCTTGGTTATTGGCTCCTTTTACATCGTACCTTGATGGCCGGAGACTTTCCGGAGAGTTCCACCCCTGACCCGGAGACTACAGATATTATATAAAGACAAGAAACTCGAGACATCTAACACATGTCTTTTTTAAAACAATCAGCTCTAACCTGTCAATCTATTTGGTTTGCCTTTCTTGATTTACGCTTGACTGTATCCAAAACATCACAATGGCGAAAGTGCAAGAAGAACTAGGCAAGATGTTTAAGACATTCGCCTCCGGATTCGACGAAGAGCAACAAGATAGGTTCATTGCAGACTCGGAAAGAATCATGAGGCGACCGGCGGGATTACTCCTTGCGCAAGCTGGCCTCGATGCATCGACGAGCAAGCCCTTCACCTTGCTGGACCACGCCTGCGGAACTGGCCCCATCGCCGCGCATTTACAGGCGACCGTGGACAGACAGGTGCTTTCGCAGAGCAAGATATTGTGCGCGGATCTTAGTGGAAACCTGGTCGATGTTTTGAGGAAACGCGCTGAGAAGCACGGATGGGTTAACATTGAGACGTCGGTTCTGGACGCACAGGTACGCCTGGCAATGACCCACAGATGATATCGATGATCGCATCGAATCTAATTGAATATGATAGAAATCCGGTCTGCCGGAGCCGTCTTTCTCGCATGTCACGATGAACTTCGCTATGCATATCGTCCCGGACCCTGATGCCGTTCTTCAAGGTATGTCTCATCTCCTTCAGTCAACGAGGTAAGGGGTATTCTGGTGGGGAATGCACCACTAACGAACGGGACAGAGACGATGCGGATACTGCGGCCCGGCGGCACTTTTGCTTTCACGGTGTGGGCCAAGGATAACTCGGGCTGGGTACCGGATATGCGATCGAGCTTCGAGGCACTGCCATTCGAGGCACCGATGCCGAGCCCGATGCCGATGGCACTAAATGGGAAGTATCAGTTTATCGATCCTGACCTTATCCCGGAGCAGCTCCGACGCCACGGGTTCGAAGACATCGTGGTGCAGACAGTAGAACACGTTGTGCGGGTGGAGAGTGCCGAGGACTACTTGCGCGCTTTCGGGATGATGAGGGATTGGATGCTTCAGGCGTACTGGAGTGAGGAGAGCAAGGAGAAGGCGAAAGGCATGTTGGATGATCACATTGTACGACACCTAACTGAGAAGCATAAAGGGCAGGGCTGGGATTTGACGTGGACGTTAGTTCTGGCGACTTGTCGTAAGCCGAGTGCCTAGGTGGTATCTACTATGGTAATTGTACGTGTCGCAAAGCGGTGAAAGATGGACTACCCCTTTGCATAGCGCGCGCCACATAATACGGCAGTGTTGGAAAAAGCAAAAGCATACGGAAACCCGCATATATTCAAATAGCTGAGGGCGGAGATCTGCCCACGAGTATTTCGCCGAGCAATGTTCCCCAGTCGTCGTCCGCTTCTCGAGCTCTTGAGCGCACAATCATTTAGCGTGTTTAGACACTCTCATTGCTCATAGGAACCACTCCCTTTATGTCGATGAGGCCGCTTCTTCCGCTTCTTCGTACCGGCCAAGTCCTCAAAGGACGTAGGTCAGCCTACACTATTGTTACGGAGCTTGAAAGATGTACGGAAGGTTCTGCCGTATATCTAGCTAGGTAATAAGATCTCATACTCCATTCCGCCATCGCGCTATGTCCAATAACTCCCGGGAGGCCCGTCTTTCTACCATTGTATGCGACCATCCATTTTGACGTGCTACTCAGAAACCAGAAAAATGAGAAATGTATCGTAAAGAGCATTCGCGGCCCCCCGAGCATATTACTACGGAACGCGGCCGAGAACATCAAGCGGTATCAGGCCAAGACCTCCTTCATCCGTCCTCTCATCGACGAAATTCAGGAACCAACGGAACCAACGTCCATCGTTCTAAGGCATCTGGACAGCCATCTCATGGTGGAATCGAGAACTGCAACGTTGACGCGCCCCGAGATCAAGCAAGTGGCTAGGTGTATCCTAGAAAGCCTCCAGATGCTCCACAAGGATGGTCTGGTCCACACGAGTATGTCGTCGCCACCGCCGTCGTGATTTCTATGACTCTTCTCTAAGTTATTATCCGCCTTCGTAGACGTAATGTTAGATAATATTCTTGTCAACCACGGCAGAGGCAGTCTGCGCTTCTCGGAAGTCCAGCTTGGAGGCTTCACTACTGCCTCTTTCCAAGACTCAACCTTCGCAAAGAAGGGCTATCCCGTTGGCGCTTACGACACGGGCAGCCCAGAAGTCAGACTGGGGCTTCCCTGGGGGACACCAACCGACGTGTGGTCATTTGGGAATGCGGTACGCGTCTGAAGCGGCTCTCTGCTCCTCGTTTCCCCTCGAGCTCACTCCCTCCTAGATCCTTAACCTCGTGCACGGTAACGGGTACAACTACTTCGATCCCCGGTGGGAAGGAATCGAATTAGGAGACCAAGAGTTTAAATATACCATCCTCAAGCGGATGTACGACTTAGTCGGGCCGTTCCCACAGTCGATGGCCGAGATCGTGAGCCCAAAGGTGTTCGGAATCCTTCAATTTTACAATGAAGAGGGCCCCCCTCAACGCCCACTTCAGCAGTGGAGGGAAAATTCAATTCCAACAGCCGATAAAGAGTTTATCGGGCGGATCTTGAAACTGGATCCTCGGGATAGACCGACAGTAGAGGAAATCCTTCAAGACGAGTGGTTTACGGAGGAGTCAATCGACACCCGGGAGCCCGGGCAAGCATATTGGAACCGCAAAGAAAGAAAAAGGGGGGAAGGGGGACCGGGGAGGAAAATAAGTATTTCAGAGGTTCTGGGTGGTCTTATGATGGGCATTCTAGGAGATTAAGTAAGGAACGAGCGAAGCTCTTCCTCGCGACAGATGAAGTGTCACCCCTTTTTTGTATCCTCAACGTGAGTATCAACACTAAAGTTTTTAAATCAAAATAATCAGCAGCTCCCGTTTCCAATGTGTTGAGTTTCTCATTTCCAGGTAACATGAATAGTTAGGTAAGTAATCACGTCGAATTTAACTTGCGCCTTCAACTAGATTTTTACCATATGGCTCAAGTACACCGGCTCGCTTCCTTCTAGGGTTCTTACTAACAAAAGCCTTGCTTTATATAACTATACTCTGATTGAAGGGCTGTCTAATGGAGATTGCATTTAGGTTGTCGAATCGCTGTTAATCATTGACGCTGCTAGAAATATCAAGATAGTACGATACCTAGTACTATCGAGTGTTGTAGCAGGGAGGGGGTAACAGTGACAAGGACCCAGGGACGCCTCTCCTGTGCCCCACCCCCAATTTCCTACCTACAGTAGGTACTCGGGGACACGCTGTCGGCGCTGTCGTGGCACTCATTACAGAACGGTACGTACGTACAGTAGGTACCTTTACCAGGCTGCCTTTCAGCCTCTTGACAAGTGTCGACAACGAAATCCGTATCACATTGCTGGCGATAACAGCACCGCTCCTCTCTATCAACCGTCACCATACCAACTGTAACTGTACACCACCAGCCTAATTCCAAGGATACAAAACGTTCGAATGCCCGGATGCATCGACATGTTCGAGCCTCCGCCGTAATACCTACCTGATACCCACATTATCTTTATCTACTAGATACTACCTGCAACTCCAACAACAGGTACGGCGCATTTATCTGATAGCTTCTATTTGTCCACACCTAAATTAATAGATACATGTATCATTCCACGGTTTAGGTATTGCGATACCGTGCCTGTCCCGTCTGCCATCTGGATTCGGCAAACTCAGCTCAGAGCCAGCACCATGTTACCGTCGATTGCCCACCACTTTCTGAGCGTGGCCGCATTCCTGTGTTTCGCCCAGCTCGTCGTCGCAAAGGCAACCTCAAGCTTGGAAGAGGGCGTGCTCCCGTCCTATCACTATGGCGCCCCGATTGGCGTCGAGTGCATGAACCGTAGCATGTGAGATTGATGACGGCCCCCCCATACTCCAATTCATATCTTGCCCGTGTCCTTGTCCTTGTCCTTGTCCTTGTCCTTGTCGCAACCGCTAACCTCGGACTTGTGTGTCTGCGCCCACAGAGAGACGGGCGAGCACATCCAGAACGCCCGCGACGAGATCCAATGGATCCCCTTCCCCGTCTGCAACGAGACCGGCAAGCCGCTCGAGTTCCACTACGGCATCGAGACGGAGCTCAACTGCACCATCCCCATCATCGACGACCCCTTCTTCCACCTGCTCGAGTTCTACATCCACAGCGACGCGCCGCTCGCCTGCCGCCTGCCCGCGCGCCCCCCGGCCCACGTCGAGGTCATCGGCGAGGAGCCCTTCAAGCCCGAGTTCATCCCCCTCGTCTTCGCCCTCGCCGGCACCCTACAACTTAGCCATATGCACATCAGCACCCACCTGAACGTCCTGCTGCACAGCACCCCGAAGCACCACATCCACCCCCACGATAGCGGCGTGCTCGATAGCGGCGCTGCCTATAGTACCAGTCCCCTGAGCCATATGGCCGGCAGCCATACACGGCGCCTCGTCATCGGCGACCCCCTACCCCTGAGCTTCAGCGTCCGCTGGTTCCCGACCCCGGCGCTGCCCAAGACTGAGGGCAAGGTTGAGTGGCAGGGCATGGGCGGTCACATCTATGCCAGTACTGTCTTCTATGCCATCGTATCGTTCATCGCCGGCGTGCTCGGATCTGGCGCCTACTTCTTCGGTGTCATACTGCCTAAGAGGCTACGGGGCAGAGGCCTGGGTGGTGCCACGCCACTTGGGTATGGGATAAATGGCAAAGGGGTAGGCAATGGATGGGGATACGCGAAACGGATTGATTAGGTCGTTGTGAACCTACCCGCTCATCTCCATTGGAGAGGGGCAACCCCCGTTCTTGTACATACTTCATAGATTACGAGGAACCATGTCCACTGTATGATGGGAGTCGGTTTTTGGGCTGTAGCAATAGGAGTTTACGGCACCGGGCGCGCGAATTCAAAATACCTGAGGAACTGGTTGGCTCTTGTTCGGAAAGTTGGTTTTCTCTTTCTAGTTGTAAGCTATTAATTATTTATCCTGTGATACCATATGTACTAGATCACCCATTCCTCTAAATGTATTCTTTGATGCATCACTTGTTTCGCTTATTATATAGCTAGAGCAGCACTTCTGCCTACTGTGTTTTCTTCGCCGCATCAGCGACATTGACACGTTTCAGTACGCGCGCATACATATCAATTGTCAGCAGGACCGCTAGAACTGCGATTAGCCAGATTCCCCCAAGGTAATCACAGTACTCGACAAAGGGGGGAAAAACAAGCACAAACTTACCAAGCGCGAAATAGCCTCCATACAACCCACCAATCAGCACCGTCTTCTGCGCGGCCGTGACGACGGCCGGGTCCCATAGGGCCGCGTCGTACATACACGTGAGCGTCGTGAGCGCCGTCTCGACGCCGTAGACTAGGAGTAGGAGCTCCGAGGATCCGGTTAGCGGGCCCCCCGCCCACAGGGCGCGGACGGCCCAGAGTGAGATAGGCAGGTGGAAGATCAGCTCGAAGAAGGTGAAGAGCTTGAAGAAGGACGGGATCGTGGCGGGCGGCGGCAGGAAGAATTGGTCGTTGTAGGTCGCGATGTAGTACTCGCGTAGCGAGGATAGCATGTGCAGTGGTGCGCCGTCTGGTACCCAGAGGGAGTGCGGGTAGAGGGGCACGAGGTCCACGCCTATGGCGGTTAGTTTCTGGAGTGTATGAAGGTGCGTTGGAAATTGTGATAAGAGGTGAGAGCTCATTGTGAATCAAAGGTCTAATGAGCTGATGGACGGGGTGTCGGACATGTCTGCTTGTTCTCATCTCATCGTGATCACACCTTTCATCTACTTATATGAGGTATTTGTACCTCAGATCAAGTCATGATTGTGTTGAGCCATGGATTTCGCAACGAATAATCTTCAGGATAGGACAGGAGCTGAGAGTCGCGTCACTTACAGAAGAGGATCGGGATGTGGATTAAGAAATAGACCAGGTAGATCCGGTCCAAAATAGACCGTGTTTGAGACGCCATCTCCAATTATGTAGGAACTCTAGATGGCCTATGAAAATTGAGACTTTGTAGAGACCGAAGAGATTGATTGCTACGTAGTTAGTGAAGTAATGTTGATGAGTCCGTGATTATGAAAGCCGAAGATTTAGGAATAGTAAGATTGCCATGTGTGAATTGAGTATGTACTGTCATTCACACTGTCTATTACTTAGCAACCCCAGGGTAGCTTCTCTAGTTCAGGGGTTGCTTGTACTACATGATTTGTACTTTTGTCTGACTTGCTTTTATTCGTCTCCGACTGTTAAATTCATGAGACATCTCACATCCGCTCACAAATATCGAATTCTAAGCATTTAGTCACTTCGCAAGGCATTGGGAAATGAAGAATTTAATTCATACAAAGAACGTCTTAGAGGTCTACCTTTCCAGTGAATGCGGTGTAAAAATGGGTATATACATGCGTCAATCAACAAGAGACAAGTTGGAAATATTAGAAACGGACCACAGTGACCTAGAAGGACTATTTGCTTAAACGCCCATATTTCCTGTTATACATATAGAACACGTCTTCCACGCCAGAGGGTATCTCGGGCATTAGTACAAGCTAACAACGTGCAATAACTTGGGGAGGTCGTTACGCCAGCGATGGGGCTTCGCGCTGAGTTGTCGACATCGGTCTCGCAAGGAACACCAGTGCTCACATGCCTAGTTTCTTCGTAGAAAGTATCGACAACGATCTAAACTGAATCCTCGAAGTATACAGAATCGAAGCGACGCTGATGACTAGGCCCGTCGACCCCAGGTACTTCCAGAACCAAGCTTGGTCGATGTTCGTTTCTCGAATATCGGATAGGTTCATGCCGAGGTACGACGTGACGAAGGAGAGCGGAAGGAACACCACCGTGATGCCTGTGAAGAGGAGAATTGCCTTGTTCATAGTATCGGCGACAACGGATCTGTCGTTTTGCTCGATAATGCATATGTCGAGAAGCTTCATTACGGTTGGGACGTTAGTGGCCGATAAAAGGCTATACTGTGATAAAAATGAGTCCAAGGAGGGGGCGCTTACATTCTTAAGAGCCTTATCAAAGTGGTTTTCCATCCTGCGTAGGTCTTCTTCCCGCTCTCTCAGGAGGGCTATCGCCCATTCTAGCCTCTGAGTCATGGATTCGGGCTTCCAACGGGCATTTCCTTCGGTTTCATTCTTTATTCTGGTATTTGCATCGGATGCGCATTGCGGATGGTCGCACTTCGTGTCCTCGAGTCCTTGGATGTCGAGCTGTATGTTTTCGAGGAGCCGAAGGTTGTCGGTAGTAATGCTTTCGACCGTCTTGATTTCTTCCATGTACTGCTGGTATGCCCGTACCCTAAGTCAATATTAGCTGTGTTGGCCATCCGGAATGATTTGACGAGATTAGAATAGATATGGCGTTTGTCAACGTCTTGATTCGGTATACTGTCTGCTTTTAAGCAGCGCAGAGAAACGAATACATTGTCGAACTTGACCAAAGCCAATATATGATGCGGAACAGGTCGCCTTGGGACTCAATTTGAAAACCTACAGAACCGGGCTTTGCCCGAGTGCCCACGGCTCATCTTTCTTTCTCTTCTGAAGTTCATTAGATATCACACTTATTATTTATTCGCTTGTCATCAATGTAACCTACCAGAGATTGCATGACCTACCACCAACCCAACAGTTAGTGATTGTTTGTCATAGAGGTTTCGAGGCAGTGGTGGAGCAGAAATGGTGGGATACGGGAAATGACGAGGGCGGCTAGGATTTATTCTCTTTTAGGACGGTATAAAGAGTTCTTACCTCCATATAGGCATCTAGTATCTCGACCGCGCTTCTTCCTCCGCGAATATTGTGAGGCGTCACGGCTGCTTCCGTGAAGAGATACACAATAAGCCAGACCGCTGCGTTTTCATTGCATGTGCAATCCCAGCGTCTTGTACCCGAGTGTTGGAAAGCGTGCATGGCATGCGCGATGACGGAGGCGTCGTGATGGTACAGCATGTCGTATCCAGGGGAATCGATTAGACTTTCAAAGTCTTTAGTCAGATAATCGATCCCGGATGTGTTGGCAAAGGTCAACAAGAAACCTGAGTAATAGAAAATTAGTACACTATCGCAGCCACTCATGACTAATTCGCTCACCATCTGCACGATTGAAAGCGCGGAGCTTGCTGAGGACCAATGAGGCTTTGGCAAACTGTTCGTGTTTCGACAGCGCCTGCTTTCCGAAATCCATTGACGTCGCTCGTCCCGACAGCGGGCCAATATCTTGGCGTAAACAGATCTTCTCCGACACGGGCGTGGGAAAGTCCGCGTTAACCATGTCCCAGAAGCCAAGTTTCTTGTCTAATATTTTGGAACGCCACTTCAAATCCTTTTTCACAGTGTCGCATAGACCGTCATCGGGAGAAGGAGTATTGAATTTCGGCATCGCAGATAACTTCCTTACGGCCTCTAGTCTGTCCTGGTGGTCTTGACGGTTGATAAATGTCATCATGTTGACCTCCGGGTACGGCCATCGAGGGAGCCCCGATCGAACGAACGTGTTTGGTCTTTCTACATCTTGTGGGTCGCAGTGTAAGAAGATATCTTCGAGTGTCTGCAAGATTGGTGAGTAAGTGAATGTCATTTGCCCATGGCGTCTAGATCCATACAGATTGGAACATGCCAAGCCCGATTGGTACGTGGCTGTAGTGGACACATCATGTTAGCTAAATACCTCTTAGTCGGAGCTGATGCCTTACATCCACCTTAAGGAGACATCATCTGGTTTTTGTCGGCAAACTATAAAGTTAGTGTCGTGAATCAGTCTTTGCAGCAGACTACTTGGTATCTTACTCTGCTCGAAGTCCTTCATACGCCTTGTAGAGGCCCGTGCTTTATCAGCTGAGAAATCGCAGACGTGTATATCGATATTTTTTCGGTAAAGAAACTCAATATCCAAGTGAGAATCGGAAAAAATCTCTCCTATATGTCGCGGGAGTAGATTCCATTGTCGTCGTGTCGTAGATTCTGCGTGTCTATGGCGAAAATGCTCAAGGAGTCGTCGCCAGCCCAGCGCGCTGGATGATAGTTTGTAAGTCGGAGAGATATTATGTTCGAAGTATTCGAGGATACGTAGAGTGCTGACCGGGTCGACATTACGATTTATCAGTCGTTGAGTGTTGACCTTTTCAGATGGCAGCTTCTTCCTAGGCTTCATCGCTCGAGAGGACGTCTCCTCTAATTCCACCACTTCAACTTCCACAGTCTTCGACTGAGAGCCCATTTTGCAAAAGATGTCGCGGACGATGATGATGAGGCTTCCAGAAGCGAGAGTACCAGACCATAGGGTCCGGGCGGTTTCTTGTGTATGGGGGATAAGTCTAGATTGACTGCCCGGGAATAGAGATCAGTGAAATAACAATCCTAGACATGCCGATTTTGCAACTCCATTCCGTTAACATACCTATACGTGCCAAACGACCAACCAGGATTAGACAGGGCGAACCCTGCCCACCGAAATCTACCACCCATAGGTCGCGGACGTCGTGGAGGCGCAGCGTGGACGACAACTAATAAGGCTCGGAGGGCGATTTAATGAGGCTGTTTGCCCTATACAAGCCTCCACCCCCCGAGCTGAGTTCTATAAGTACCGTTAACTTGATGGTACATCAACCCAAACCGCCCACCGCAAGAAACAAGAAGGATTCCATGCATGTAAGATCACAGTGAAGCTTGGATGGCTGCGTGGAGCTGAGTAGCCGAGACAAGGGGGTGGTATGAACGGCCCCCAAATCTTGCTAACGATATTAATCATTAACCCTGCGCAGATCAAGGGTCCAACGCGTCCAGGGTCCAATACAGAGCGGCGCTGTAGGTGTAATTATTCGCTTAGAGAATAGTCATGCAGACAACCCAGAAGCCATCTCCACTCCATCATCCCGAGAATTGCTTCTGCAACCAGAGTAATAGCCTGCATCATAGTGTCTCAAGTACCTTCATTACCCCAATAGGCCTTCGCAGCTGACCATTGATTATGCCTAGCAAGCCACGCCATATTGCAGTTCTGTATACGTACTAGATAGGCAGATCAATGTTTTCCGTATCATTAGGTTACGTGGCAGTGCTGGTATTACCATGTAATCTCGTGCAATGGGCATCGAAGGACTCAATCGGTTGTTACATCTTAGCACGCGTTGGGTAGTTAACAGGGAAAAAAATAGTTAACAATTGCATGCTGATGTTTCCCTTGTAAGTTAATATAAATCATGCGTAGCTTTATTTTCGATATCTCATACGTAGACCATTATTGTAACACGTGAACGAGTTCTCGGTACCGGTTTTTGGACATCATCGTCCCGCAGCTTCGCCTTAGTACATTGGGGCTCTGGCGTGGGGGAATGTTAGCCCTCTTGGGCAGTATCTTCGGGGTAACCCGCACACATAGGTAATTCAGAAGACTGGCTCTACAGGATAGCTGCCACGAGCCTGACGTGGCAGGACTTAAGTAGTTTTGGGGTACACGGATCACCAACATGGGATTCAAGACTTTCACCAAGAGTTCTAGATTGAGATCAACACACCTTGTTTGTGTCACGATATTACATTGAAGTGATACGATATAGAGACCGACTCGACTCCCAGCTCATAAGAGGCTCTTGAAAACAACATCGCAATAGCATAAGAGTATCTAAATAAGCACGACTATTATCACATCTTGAAGCCCATCGTCTCTAATTCGGCGCTAGTTCTTTCTCCGCCTGCCCAGCCTTAGCGACAATCGCGTCCCGCTCCTTAGCGCTATACACCCCAGCATTCACAAACGCGTCCGCAGTGGAGGTCACAGCCTTGACGAACGCATCGTGCGTAGCAAAAGGCGCCTGGTCCCACACCAAGTCAAGGAACGTGGGCCCATCCGTGCCCGGCGAGGTGACTCCCGTGACCGGGACGTCGTAGTTAGGGAGAGCGTCGTTGCGCTTGCGATTCGGCACGCCCGCATTGATCGTGCCAAACACCACGGTCGGCTCGATGCGCCGGAAGTACGTCGAGACAGCCTGCGAGTCGCCGATGTAGTACGGCCGCGCGGTCAAGCTGCCGTTCGTCGTCTTGAAGGTCGGGTCGCCCGCTGCTGTGGCCCCCGTCTGCTTGACTGCCGCCGTCGCGTAGTCGCCGTCGCGCTTCAGATACTGGTACAGGGATAGCCCGAAGTACCCGCCGTTGGCACTGCCCGGCTTGCCGACGAGCTGCAGCACCACCGGCCCCCACATGAGTGCCTGTGTGTCTGGGCGGTCGCGGGCGCGCTCGACTCGGATGCTGAACGGCATGCTTACTTCAATCACGTCGCCTGTCTTCCATGTTCGGCTCAGAGTTAGGTAGCTTCCGGGTTGCGCTACACTAGTCTGAGCCTGTCCGTTGACGGTGACATTGTACCCCTTTCGGATCCAAGCGGGCACGCGGAGTTTGATATCTAGCGGGCCTTGTCCGGTGATGGTGAACTTGGCTGTGTCCCCACGCGGGAAGGTCGTCTCCTGCTTGACCACGAAGCTCTTCTCCGCCCAAGTTAGCGTAGAGGGGATGTAGAGGTTGACCCAGAGAGTAGATGCATCTGCTGAGCGCAAGTAAACTGTCTCTTGGTACTTCGTGTGACTCTCCATTCCAGTACCGCCGCAGCAAGTGCCGGTATTGCCGAAGTCGCGGGGGGTACCCGGAGTGAGCTGTTGGAAGTATGTGAGCTGAGGGTCATAGGTGCTCGAGGTATCAGCACGCGAGCCCGAGATCTGGTTAAACAATCCACGCTCGTAGTTGTCCATGTACGTTGCGTTATGCTCATGCAGAAACAAGTTGCGCGCCAGCTTGAGCATGTTGTACGCCGTGCATGTCTCGGCACCGGTGTTGGCCATGGCGTTAGCGACGTTATCCCGGTTCTGGAACAGCTCGCCATTAGTATCTGTCCCCGGATAGCTGCCGCCAACGCCGCCGGTAGCGAAGTATCGATGCGGCGCCACCCAGCCGTAGAAGTTCTTCGCCGCAGTGAAGTAGTCTTGGCCTCCGCCCTGCTCGAAGACCCTCAAGTAGCCTATAAACTGAGGAACGTGCTGGTTAGCATGGAGCCGTGCGGGGCGGCGCCGACCCGGTATCTTGTCTGGGGTAACAACTAGGATATCTTGGTCGTTAACGGAAGCGCCGAAAAGTGACTCCCGGTTATCGAAGGCCTTGGCGGTTTGTAAGTGTTTCGCATCGCCGGTTATCTGATAGATCTCCGGAAACACCTCGTTAGCGCCGCCAAACTCTCCAGCGATGTAGAGGTCCCACATGTAGTTGAGATCGTCTCTGGTCAAGTTCCCGGTATATTTGGGGTTATTCTTGTCTCCGATAGTCAGGGCAAGGTAAGCCCAGTCAGCCATCTTCTCCACAATGCCGAGTGCTTGTGAGCTATTGGTATTGTAATAGGCGTCGAGCAGGCCTCGGATGATTTTGTGCTGCGTGTACCAAGGCGCCCAACTGTTTGTGCTGAGGTTGCTTCCATACACTGCCCAACGGGGCGGTCCAAGCCGCAAGACCGTATCCTCCGGAAGGGCACCGAGATAGCCAGGGTGCGTAGGTATCCAACTCGCATCGCCCGTGCCCGCTGCACCATTCATCCGAGCAGTAATGGCTTCTTGACAAGCGGCCAACTCGTTGATCATCCAGTCAAGCTTAGTCTTGAAGACCTGCTCGCCCTGATCAACGTATGCCTGAGAAAGGGCCGTCATATAATGACCGGTCCAGTGCCCGCTCAATAGCCCACCATCCTCCCAGCCACCGGGCGGCGTGACGCCCTTCGGGTTAGGCCTCCCCGCCTGGTTGTTGAAAAGAACTAGGAATTTCCTCTCATCATATGATCGAATGAAAGCCTTGATTCTGTCGCGCTTCTCCTGCAGTAGGCCGTTGCCTAAGCTCACTTGATCAAGGCGGAACGGCCGCACAGGCGCAGTAGCCCCAGGCCCAAGGTCTATAGCGGCAACACCCATCTCAACGGTGCCGCTGCCAACAAGTGCAATGGCCCCGACGGCGAGCGCCCGAAAGAGCTGGCGGGGGCCGAACGGAATATTGTGGAGCCAATCCATCCCAAGACTTTAGCTGCGGCAGTAGTGTTAACGATTGCTTGTTAGCCAATGAGCCAAGAATAACATACCCTTGACACTGATTTTTGAGTCGTTGGATTAAGACAGTTGGCCTGCTTAAAGCCCCGTTCTATCCTCACCCTTATACTTAGCAGTGGTGAGAATAACGCTACGTTACAACAAGGGACGATCCTGGCGCAACTCGTTTGTAAGGCTTTGTGACCCCTTTTAGCTCTAGGTAGCACATATAAGTATGTGAGGGGTTCGGCCGATCATTGATAACGAGCATTCTGCCAGCCGACTGGTGCGGATAATATCGTATCTCTCCATAACTCAGAGGATATCCTCGCGCGGGGCAGAATACAACGTCTTCTGGTGACTGACTGGTGGGATAAAACATCTCCACGGCCCTGCCCAGACCACCATTGCTACACTCGGAACCACGTACCAGGATATGGTCAATTGATAACCTGATCAGGCGCTCGAGCCAAAATCTCACACTGCCATCGTGCTCATGCTAGATGGACGACACGGAACCAAGAATATTGATGATCGACTTATGGACCAAAAGAGCTCACAACCGTGCTCCGGATGTTCAGGCCCGACTTTCCTAGACCCCAAAAAACCGGCTTCTCAACAGTGCGGTTAATGATCAATCAGTAGAGCGGAATACCAAGTAAGGATGCGGCCACTAGTAACATGGCTTAATTGACGTCTCAACCCATTATACTAGATACTAAGGTTCTTCGAGTCTTTCAAAACAGACCAATTCAGTTATTCATCATTGACTGTCTAATTTATGTCTTAATTGTTTGGAATTCGATCATAACTACAGAAGCCTTAGTGGTACTGAGAAGAGCTAAGAGGCTGCCCAAGCTCCAACATATAAACATAGCCAAAATCTAATTACAGTCAATTAAGGCGACTTCTCTGCTTTAAGGTATATCGATTCGGCCATCGAGATCACAAGCCGATTTAATGCTGGCAATAAAAGAGGCCGTGGGCCCGTAACCTAGAGTATCGTGCCAAGATCGCCGAAGCTACTCAATATTGGAACATCTAGGTTGACCCCGCAATCAAAGATGATGATAACGGTCGAAGCACGGGGACAGCCGCACGTGGGCGTAAGGAGAAGGTGGTCGTCGTTATCTATTCGTGGCCTCCATCCTCCACGGTAGGCCTTTACATCCCACGCTTCAGATACTTCCAGGCTATAATGTGTGTGCCCGTGCTGCTTCTTCCAATCCATTTGTCTATTCCGATTTGCAAGGCTAGTCTTAAAAGTCCCCCCACACTAAAGAATACGAGATATGCAAGAGGGTTGTATGCTCTGAACTATCAGCTCACGACTAGTGGTTATGGTGATACGGTTAACCGGTGAACGATGAGCTTCCAACCGGTGCGGTCCGACGTGGATCGGCGTCGTGGTTTCTCCGGGCTCAGCGTCTTCCACATTATATCGCAGATGTATTTTCATCATATAGAGACCCAATGAGAACGATCTTAGAAGTATGGCATCATTACTCTCTTCTGCACGTGCTTCATCAGATTTTGAAATCCCGAATGATCCCATTTGAATAAATAATCTGACATTATTGTAACACAAAGTAAGAAGTACCTAGTGTGTACAACATAGGCATACTTTATTTTAGTCGGCCTCACGTGACCCCCCGGACTACTCGCCCCCTATTGTTGTACCGGGGGCGACAGCACGGTGTGACTGAACTTGTAAATAGAGCTCTAGGTGGGCTAGTGATGTTTAATGCTTACACTTGTACTTTATACAAGAGCAATTAAGGCCATTTTTCATTTTGTCGTCATACACTCGTGAACCGTAGTTATTAATAAACGGGGATTTTATTTCATGATTACTGAGAGATTAATAACAATATGATATGTCATACAATTGGTTGCAGGGGTTATATAGATGACTGGGTTGTTAGTATAATAAGAAAGCTTAGTAGTTGCTGAATATGAGGCTGATATATTCACCTCTAGATGGAGAGGGCGGGAAGGTGTCATGTGGTAGAATATGCATTAATGAACGTGGCAACTCGCGGGACTTGAGCGCGTTTGACTGAAAATAAGTGTTGATCGGGCTGTCGCGGTAGGTTCCTGACAAGCGCTAGTATGTCAAGAACATAGTAGGTACGAGAGGTAGTTGGTAAGAAATTAAAAAAAGGAAATAGCACAACTTGAACTGCTAACCTTGGAAGTGCAAAAAAGAATCTCAGGGCTAAAGGCGAACTCAACATCCCTGGACCGGAAAACCCCTGAATGCCTATGGCCCTGCCTCTGGCACAGAAGTTTATCCTGCCGACTACTTTACCATTAGACCACTGAGGTCCTTTTTGGGAACGTCTGTTGAAAGGGTGCGCGCATATCGAGGTTTATATCCCCCTGGCTAGGATCAAATGCTACGTGAGTTCGCTTGCCTTGTCCTTACCCCCGCCAAATCTTTAAATATCATATATGTGATTTATGTCTCGGCGGTCCCGGCCCTACACGGATATATACCATGTATATATGGGATACTGCGATGTGTGATGGATTAGCGAACTTGCAGTCTTCGAATTTTACTTCGAACTGTGCTATGATATTTTATATATAGATGTGGTTTTTACTCAAGGTACGGTGGATGGTGTACGCTAAGTACTACTCATGATGCTCACTGACTACTCTTTCACTTACAATATGTTTACCTGCAAAAGAATCTATCAGGCTGTTTTTCTCTTAAAATCCACATTCTACGCGCTCCCGCGATAGCCGAGCAAGCGAATCGACGATGATACATGGCAGTAGCTCGTAGCCGAAGGTACCATTCCTGCTACTGTTCTATGGATGATACAGACGCCACGGATATCAGATATCGTACCTAAAGTCTGGATTCTCCTTGTCGGTCAAGTCATCAAAAGCGTGCAAATGCTCGACAGTGCCGTCTCCTCTTGTTGTGGCCGCCAGCTGCTTGGCCTTGTTACGTCGAACGATGAAGAAACGCGTGGCAACTAACACAACATTAAATAGACCATACAGGACAAAATGAACTGTGAAACCATTCCGGTAACGCGGCGCATCAGGTTCCTGGAAGATTTGAGGCGCGGACAAGTTGCCCACAGCCCAAAAGATGAAGTTCACAGACAGAGCTGTGGTCTTCTTAGTTCGCCCAGCGACGTTTCGTGAGATGAGCGAAAAGCTGAGGTTGCCCTGTGCCAGGAAGAATTGAGTGGCGTAGAATGCTATAAGCAGCCCAACCTTATTAGTACTCGTTGGCGGAATAGCAAATATGACAGCGGTCCCGGCTATAGCAGGCCTGTATTATTTGTAAGTCACTATCGCGGTATCGGTCTTAGAACGACTGTAGGATATACTTACAGGCACCATATATGCATGATTAGTGTCGTGTTTTTCGACTTAGTCGCACACCATGCTGCACCAACGATGACCAGGATGTTGACAGCGCCTTGGGCAATGTTGAGCAGCTGAGTCTGCAAGTAACTAAAGCCAAATGAGGAAATGATCAGGTTAGAGAAGACACCGAGGCCGCCGATGATGAGAGTTGAGGTCAAAGAAAGTAAGGCGTAACACCAGATCACCGGGTCCGTAAGCGCTTCGATCATCTGATACCGCTTCCAGGTTTTGTTCTCGATGCCTGTCTCGTTGGCACGAACTCGCTCCGCCATTAAGCGTTTCTGTTCGTGCGTGAAGCATTTAGCTTTTATAGGGGAGTCTGGTAGCCACCAGCCGACGAACGCTGACCATATTACAGTTGCAAGACCCAACAGCAAGAAGAGAAGCTGCCAAGACTTGAAGACGCCTCCCTTAAAGTGCGAGACGCCCCACGCGATGATGCCACCCACCATCAGCTGCACACCAGACATGCAATACCAGAGGGAGAGCAGCAGGACCTGCTCCTTTCTGGTATACCACATGCTCGTCAGGATGACGAAGGCTGGCTGGACACAAGATTCGAAGATGCCGAGTAGGAGCCTGCCAACCAGGAGACCAGGAAAACTGTTGGCAGCAGCCGCCGTGCTAACTACGGCTCCCCATAGAAAGATATTTGCGGCAAGATACTTGCCAACAGGCAGTTTCTGGAGTAGGTAATTGGTCGGATATTCTCCCACTAGCACTCCGAGATACAGAGCCGTACCCAACCAGTTGAACTGAGAACCCACAAGATGTGCATCCTCCCGGATCCCTTGAACGGAAGCAAAACCGATGGTCCCCTTGTCTAGAGACTGGCAGAAGTATGTGCCTAGCATGCAAACGAGAACCCGTTTGTTGATTGCCCAAAAGAGCTTCTTGTTTGTCTCATCATCGATTTGGATTGGGGGTTCCGTAGCGTACGATGATAGCTGGGTGTAAGTCAATACGTTGATCCAGTAGAGAGAGCATCAATATAGATATCCCACATACCTCATCGCCCTTTTCCGCATCGATATCATTCTTTTGTTCCTTCTGGGTAACAGATACTGGAGTTACCGGTTCGTGATGCACTGAGTAGGCGGTGTCGGTCTCGTGTTTATCCATTTTGAAATCGGACTTGACGAAGTTTAGGATTGATACTCGCCGAGCTTATGGGTATTCGGAAGCCGGTAAGGTATGCAGCTATTTACTCGACAGAGATAGAGTAGTACACTATGTGCACATATTAATAGTTCGTCTTAGGGCTGGCTTGTTCTTAGCGTGCTTAAGCCTGACGACAGCCTCGACGTTGACCAGATGTGTCTAAACCAAGATGGAAAGGACGCCTCGAGTTCTAGACTCGCGTCCACTGCCATCCGGACGTCTGATATCCTGCGATCCAATCCCCGTGGGGTTGACATGTGGTAAGATTAGGAGAAATCCTTGTTGTGCTTCCGGATGCACCTCCGAGACATCGCCCGGCGGCCGGACCCAATATTCGTCATCCTGGATAGGCTGGGGAACTCGAAAAGTAAAGTTGGGGTAGATGGTCTAGTCTCAGCATAATATGGGCCCGCCGCCTTGGAACTAATAGCAGGCCTTGCCTACTAAGCACCACCCGGAATCGTCGTCATTGTCTGTGATTTGCGCGGTAAGGCATGTTGTGGGTATGACTAAGGACGTTCGACGAAATCCGGGGAAAAGCTGATGACAGGGCAGAGGACAGGGGGTGGTTCTGCCAAGCACGCGATCACGCATAATCCCAGTTCCATGCTTGCAAACGCAACCCTAGCGCAGGCTTAGCGGTATCAGGTAGGCATCCTACGAAAGCGTTGTAGGTAGCTCCTTAGATTTTATGAGTAAAGACAGTCAGAACCTCGCATTACACGTATCATTCTTTCCTTACCTGATTCTGTTCATGGCTCATTGAGAAACCGATTTCAGGATGGCGCATCGTGAGAGCGAGTCTGAAGATGACACATACGAGGACGAAGCCGACGAAGACCACAGCCGGCGACGAGAGAAGACAGGTGGGAGTAGGACAGATGATGGCCCGGTATGTGCCGTGCACAAATGAACCACTCATCACAGCGCTCTGCGATACACCCAAGCTCAATAAGATCTTCTCCTACTCCGGCTAACGTGTCACTATTGAGCCAATTTCAAGGCCTGTCAATCATGTAGACGTAAAAAAGCCAAGTGTTCGCGAACACAGCCCTGCTCGCATTGCGAAAGACAAAGTAGATACCCGAGTCTAGAGCGGACTAACAAGCAGAAGCTGACGCATGTTTCGAGATTTGCAATGTGTATACGATGAAAGAAAAGCCAATAAGCCCGGAATGCGCACCGGCGCCATTGAACAGCTCAATCAGAGACTCAGTAAGCCTGCAAAAACCACCGGGATCGATTGAGACCGTTTACTGATCATATCCGCCATCTAGCGACGCTAGAGAACATGTTCCTTGGGCAAGGCATTCTATGGCAGCAACTCTGGGCGCGTCCCGGGGCGCAGGAGACGGCACCGCCCACCCCAGATACTCCGGACACGCTAGAAACACGGGCTACGCAGCTCCGACAATCTCTAGTAGCCGCGC
This sequence comes from Nemania abortiva, assembly GCA_022578505.1. NCBI lineage: Eukaryota > Fungi > Ascomycota > Sordariomycetes > Xylariales > Xylariaceae > Nemania > Nemania abortiva. The sequence goes on from MU392671.1 coordinate 22,183, forward strand.
GGCGCGACGGGGGCCATGACTTAGAACAGGTTCGGGCGGCTAAACGGCGAAGGACGAGCCAGACTCGCCAAAGCAGTGGCCCTAACAGTCTACTCATTCCAGACAGCGAAGATTTCCAGTTGCCCAGCGATCTAGAGGACTCGTTGGTAGAAATCTACTTTGCTCGTATACACCCTTGGATCCCGGTATTACATGTGACTCGATTCAGACAAGCTCTGCGTATTTCGCCAGAACGCGCAAGGTTAAAAATCGTCTTGCGCGCCATAGTATCCATTTGCACGCGCTTTTCGAACGATCCCAGGCTTGGCGATGACGCTGCACGCTCGAAGCTGATTAAGGCTTGTCGAGGCGCGGTCATATTAGGAAGCGTGGAATCATTGTCGGTTGAGAACCTCCAGGCACTCACAATCTGTGCATTCGATACGGTATGCGCACAGCTTTGTAGCTGTATACAGTGTTTTCTAACAACAGTGCTAGATCGGGAGTGGCCGGGGACCCTCGGCTTGGTCGATCGTAGGCAGCATGGCTCGGACGATAGAATATTTACAATTGAGCATTGAAGAGACCGAAAACCAGCGTTTTTCGAGGCAATCTCAGGTGCTCGTTGAGCGTGTGACATTTCTGCCTCCCAGCCAGACTTGGGTCGAGGGAGAAGGGAGGCGTCGCCTTTTCTGGAACGTATTCCTCATGGACCGATTCTGTAGTATCGCGACTGGGTGGAACGTCTCTCTGAAGAGCCGCGAAGTCAAACGGAGATTGCCTTGCGAAGGTAAGATCTGGGAATGCGGTGAAGCCCCTTTGGACAAGACTCCGTATCTCGGAGTGTCCGACCAATACAGCGAGCCCGATGGCGCCTCCGTGGGCGACTCTCCTGAACACGAGAATACCGAGTTCCTAGGGGGCTTCGCTTATTGTATCGAGGCAACGGAAAGCTTGAGTCTCGTGACATCTTTTTTCCTCCACCAATCCGTAGATGTTACTAGTGTGCATGAAATACAGCACTGGCTTCTGCGCTTCAAAAAACTCGATCTCCGGTTGGTTCAGTAAGTGATAGTTTTTCTTCTTTATCAGGTAGTTGCTAATGCACGTGCTAGATGGAAGCTATTCCTCCCGGAAAAGTGGCAGCAAGCGTGTGCACTCAATGAAGATGGCATCATGGACCCAAATTTGACCTTGGCGCACATTACACATAATACAGCTGTCGTGATACTCCATCAATCTATCGCATACCCTCTTCCTGATTGGCGAACAATACCCATCCGGTTACCTACCGGATCCAGCGCAGAGACCTGTTTAGCAGCAGCAAGAGAGGTTGCTATCATTGCACACAATTTCCTTCAAGGAGGCGATTTCTTAACTAACCCCCAGTTTGCGTTCTGCCTCTTTATCTGTGGCAGAATGCTTTTAGCGCATTCGGGATATTATAGAATAGATCTTGATGACGCCTTCGATTCGCTCATACAGAGCTTGCAAGAAGTTTCCCAACGGTGGGAAGGGCCTTTTGCTTCTTCAAAGTCTGGCTGTGCGAGCAATCTAGCTTCAAAATTTGCGCAAAGGTTGTTAGAAGCTAGACAATTGGGACCAAACTCCCTAGACATTCGACAACCGGCCTTCTCCAAAAATACGGCTGGGGCGTTCCCGGCGCCACTGCACCCCGAAGAGACACCTGAGATCGCGTCACTTCAACAAGATGAAGGACATTCAGCTCATTCATTCACGCGCCACGAGAACCTAGGCCCGATGCCCTATTATGGGGGTCATATGGAACACCACGCTTCCCCGGACAGTATATCGCTAGCTTTCCCACCCCTACCTAGTGCATTTCAAGTGCCTGGCGACTTGCCAGGAAACATGCAGTCATCTGAATTCAACGATTTTCAGCAATTATCAAATGGGTCGTCGCGGGATTTCGGGCAGAGGGTTCGGGAGGCGGAGGCATTTAGCTCGTCATTAGACTTGAGCTTCTTGCCGAATGAGAGAATTAGTGTCTATTCTCTTCTGCCTTCTGCTGATGCACCTCAGGGTAGTGGTTGAGTGCACAATCTAAAACTAGTACACTATACGACTCTACATTTAATGTTTCCCACGCCAACCCTAGCGTCTATTGTCGATCATGAAAGTATTGCGTAGAACACTGCTAGCATGCGCCATGTCCTACAAGGAATTGCACTCCTTCCTAGTGACACCATCACCGCGGAGAATATGCCCTAACCCCATATCAAGCAACGTATTGCCGACTAGCATGAAGTAGTAGTCGGCATAGACTAGTCCATGATTTGCCCAACGCCGTGGGGCGAACTCGTGATTGTTAATTGTCGCACCGTTCAAAATCGTGTCTCCGATCCCGATGTCTACCGAGACAAGATCAACATCTCGCGCGGGGAATGCTACCGTTTTATGGTTATGGCTTTTGTGAATGAAACGCGCGGGCGGATTCATGTAACTCTCACACGTGGCTTCAATCAGTTTGAGTGCACTTAACAGATAAGTTGAGTCAGTTCCGGTGACGACGAGGGCCTTATGAATCAATAGCAAGCCGTACGCGGTTATCAACGCGGCGCTAACATCGGGCGGTTGTGTGCCCGGGCCATGATCCTTCTCAGCATCGAAATCCCAAGGCGGCACGCCCGACACAGGAAGCTGCTGGAGAAAGTAATCTGCGCAATGCCGCGCGGTGGTTAGGAATGAGGACTCGTGTGTCCAGTGGTACGTCTCCGCGAATCCGGCGATAGCCCACGCTTGCCCGCGTGTCCAGCATGATGTGTCGGTGTATCCCTGGTTCGTTAGATGCTCGCATAGATCGCCGCTTGCCGGGTTGAAGATGGCGAGATGGATGGTTGAGTGGTTTTCGCGGATATGCGTGCGCTGGGTGGTGCGCGCATGCTTCTTAGCGGCTTCGAACATCGCCTGGTCACCCGTCTGCGATGCAACGTAAAATAGAAGACTTAGATTCATCATGTTGTCCTATTAGAAGTGATTGGATGTGTTAATAGCTAAATGACATCTCCTAATAGGGGACGTGGGAATACATACAATCACCGTCAAGAATTTGCTGTTAGGGTCAAGGAATGAATAGCGCTTGGTGACGCAAGTATCCCACGATCGGATCAACCCGACTTTATCGTTATAACGACCGTGAAGTGTTTTTGCTGCTACTTTCAATGTTTCGAAAGCCTTATGATCTCGATTCAACTCCCAGGCTAGTTTCGCCCATGGCATGACCATAAAGCCCAGATCATGAGTAGTGCCCAGCTGGGCATTCTGATGTAAGTTTTCGGTCCACCATTTGCACGCGAATCTACAAATAGTGTACTATTAGCGACAGGTCTGCCTTATGAAAGGATCATTCTACCTACCCCAGTTTTAGGTCATGGATTTTCGCATTTTGTAGTGTGGACGGGTGTAAACGGAATCTCCGCTGCCGCTCTAGCAGTAGGTACAGAGAGCCCGGGAAAAAGCCAGAAGTCCAAAAGTCTAACTCTCGATACACATATTCTGCACCACCCGGTTCCGTGTATTCTGGGTAGTCTAGGGGCGGATGCGGCTATAATAAGGAGTCAGCCGGTGATTCTCAAGAGATTGTCGGGGGATCGTGTCTGCCCCTATTCGTGATGAACATACCAGTTCCAAAGCTCGCGACGCAACACCCCATAGCTTAGCTTCCACCTGCTCCGAGAATAAACGGCCAATAGTTTTCACACTTGAATCGCTCAATAATGGGGATGTTGACCAATGGTTATTGATGCCGAATGGTGAACTATCAGGAGTGATAGGACGGTCTTTGGCGAACCGTTGCTTTTCGGCCGTGAAGTCGAGTATTGCATTGTCTGTCCTCAAACGTTTCGTCATCGTTTAATCAGCTGTCAAAGAGTCTGCGGCCTTGTAATTGTCGCAAGTCTGTTGATGAAATTTGCCAGGGCACGATCAGTCGGGCGCTATCGCATATGGTGTAGGAAAGGCTTAGTTTTCTCGAATGGATCACGAGGCTTGTTACTTTCCTGCAGCTTAACTACTCCTCGGCTAATAGCGATCTGATTGGCAACCCGATCTCTGAGGCTAATACCGCGCCTTGTATCTCCGACATACAGATCGGGCAGGACGGGGCCGGGCAAACTACCGGACCGTTTCCCCGCGCGCAAATCAGCAATATAGTTTAGCTAATTGGGAAACCTAGCATGAGAACATAACGCCTGTCAGCTTGGCAATCAGAACGTTCTACGTAGATCGCGGATCTTTGGGGGCTCTTAACGGCTAGTCTGTCCGAATTCCTAACGGCAGTCTCCCATAGCGTCTTGTAATTTTCATAGACACGTGATACGATCTAGTTTGAGTGACATGGTATTACACATTTAGATTCTTCTTACGTAGAATGGTCTAGCTCTCAATTTGTTGCTACGACAACCCACATACGGGATGGTAGGCAGAGATAGAGCAGAGAGCAGCTATGTCAAACGATACATCAGAGTACCATATCCAAAAGTGTCAAAGCCCCCAGAATTTGGCCCATAGTCGCCTCCGCCCCCTTCAACGTCGCTTGTGGAATTTGCGTTCACATAGTCTCGATAAGCCCCGGTCCACGACGCGTTCAATCCCTTGAGATCAGCATAGTGTGCGTAGATGGCTTCGAACCCAGGCCGCACATCAAAACGTGACTTGTTTGAGACAACAGGAAGAGTCCCCTCCCAACTCACATACGGTATATAAGGTACCGAGTGATTGGTATTGTACTTACCAACGTATTCAGCGCTGTTCGAAGGAGGTAGTGATTAGTAAGTACCTCTAGCGTCTACAGAAGAGCATTCGAATAGTAGGCAGGACTTACGCATTAAGGATCTCGTTCCCGTATTGTGCGTATAAATCCACGCCCTGGTTATACCCTTGCTGTCCAATTACGCCAAGGAGTGCTATGCCGAGCAATGCATGGCCCTGGTCTCGACCCGCCTCCTGGCCTTCCATGAGAATCTTGCCGGAGCCCGGTTCGGTGAAGTTGGCAATGGAGTAGAAGGGAAGAGCCCCGTTTGCTACCACGCCGTCTGGGGGGCCCTTGATAAAGTAATTCACGGCGTAATCATACATCGTGGCATTGTCGTTGAATATGCCAATGGCCATGAGCGAAGCAATGTTGCAGAAGTCCCAATTGGCATAGTAGAAATTCGGCTTGTTGTTGTGGAAGTCGAGAAAGTCGCGGTTGTACTTGGCGAAGATGTCGTTGAGCATTACCCCAAAAGCAGTTTGATTCTCTTTAGGCCACTTAGGATATAATCGAAGAAGCTCCCCTACGTTTGCGAATTGATAACCGTAAAGTCCCGCCGCTAGATACTCGTCTTCGGTTCCTGAGATGTCTTCTAGCGTTGCCGTCCAATTGTTCATGATGGATACGGCGTGATCAGCATACGTGGTATTCCCTGAGATGAGCCAGCGTAAGGCGAGTTGGTAAGCGGAAGCGGTGTCGCGATAGGCATCACCATAATTGTTGGGCACCGTGTATGTAGCGTTCGTGCCGCGAACAATCACTGCGTGGGGCTTTGCTACCCAAGTAGTCTGGGCAAGCGTGCTGTTCTCAAGGTGTTTGTACGCAGTTAACCACGGCTCGTCCTGATTATGTACATGTTTTCGGACTCGTGCTATGTCTTTCTCTGTGTGTAGGGCCCCAGGGTGAACGAAGCGAGAGGGTTGTGGACGATGACTTCTAGCAAACACACTTTGCCAGAGAGTCATGCAGAGTAATAGAACGTTGGCTTTCATGGTGGGCAACGTGGGGAAGGTCCCTAGAACATGAAACAAATGACAACTCTATTGTTATTATCGCCAATCAAGTTCTTTGCCTTTTATGCAATTCCTATTCTAAATGGTTGTCTGAGTCTAGGTCTCTCCTTGACCCATTGGGGCGTTTATGAGGCCCATCACATTCTTTGTAGGGCAACGGTAACTTGACCGGTGCTTATCCCGTCTCCCGTTCCCCCAGAGAACATCTTCGCAGCATCAGTTTTCCATCGGGTTTTGTTTCTAGGAACATCTTTTGACAAGGATCAATTATAGAGCTTTGGGTAGATGCATCATAGTTGCGGGGAAACCTAGACTGCCCTAACCGCGGGGATTCCCCTCATGCGGAGGAAATATTTCCAGCGTGGTGGGGTAGACCGAGTCGTATCAAGTTGATACCTTCTGCTAAGCTATTCTTTCTCATTCTCGTTATTGATTTGTACGTTCTGCCAAGCTCATATGCATATACGCCGGTGGAAGTATCGGGCTAATTGCCGGCGTGCTCCATGTTGGGTCCTTTTCAATACACTATCGAATCGTAATCGAGTGGAGGCGCAGCTAGAATATTGAGCGTACATGATACCTTATGAATAGCTATCAGAAGTGACTAGCTCTAAAATACCGGAAGTATTGACTAATAGTGATACATCTAGAGCGCATAATTGAGCCAGTTGATTGCGAGTCATAAAGATACTCCTCAGCTTGTCGCCGCTGACGTGATTCTTCTCAAGGAAAATATCTAGCAACTACGATTAGTCGCCATTATTCTTAAACTGTATACCAGATACATGTTCATTGACGAACACCGGTACGAAATCGTAAACTGAGAACCACCTTGGCTTCACCATATTGTCAGAAATCGCCCTATTTCCAATGACAAGATTGTCGAATGTAATGTTTTCGACAAGCCGATCTTGGTTATAGCCTATAATTTGAGACGGATTCACGACTTTCGATCGCTCCATGTCTAGTGAGACGTTCTTGAAGAGCACGTTCCGTATAGCTCTCCCTGGTGCTGTCGTCCACATTGAGTTCATCATCGTGCGCAAGTTGAATAGTTGGCCTCGTGTGATCCTCTCGACCCGGATGTCTTCGAATCGGATATTCTCGAACGTATTCTCATCTGCTGCATTGATTGCCATGCAGCCCTGATACCAGACTTGGTTCTCGTCGTGATCTAAGATATCAATGTTCTGGACAAGCACGTTCGTGGTCATCTCCGGTTTGTCAGGGTTTCCGTGTGTACCCATGTTTATAGCGTGAGCTATGTCTGGCAAGAGCACGCAGTTGCGAATAGTAATATTGCTTGAATCGCCATACCACTGCCAACGATGTGAGTACAGAGCAATGGTATCGTCGGAATTGCGTAGAAAGCAATTCTCAATCAGGATGTCCGAAGAACAGAAGAAATCAATACCGTCGCCGTTGCCGGCAAACGAGAATGACCTGTATCTGTCTACGTGGACTGTCCTACATTCTCCCGCTGATAGACTGAAGCCCATTGCACCAATGGACGTAACCCCCTGGACTAGAATGTTGCTCGAACCAGTCATGTGTATCGCGCCACCCCATTCTCTCTCAGCATAGCCCCCCTGTGGACTATAGATGAAACCGTGGCCACGCACGGCCGAGTGGGTTGCGTTGCGAAAGTTGACGCGGAAGGTTACGAAAGCGCCACTAGCTAGGAAGACCGTCTTTCCCGAAGGAACATCCAGATTGACGCCATCTGTTACTCGAGAATAAGCAGACCCATTGTTCAAGCCCGGACCGAAGTACCAGATATCGTCGCTGTCGCCAGTGGGGGTATCAGCGTCAATCTCGTTGGTTATAAGATGCAGAGCGTGCCACTTGTTGCCGTTGATTTCGAGCATGACATCTCGAGGTGAGTCCAATGTGAAGGTGACGCAGTTCCCTTTCACTAGTGGGCTGATACCTGCTGAGAGTGGCCGAACGGCGGCGGACCGGACATCGCCTTTCAAGTACCACACTCGAACTTGGACCGCGCCCTCAAAGTCAAATGATGCGATCGCAACTTGGTGGCGATTGAAAACGTTGCTTCCCAAATCGACGTCCGCTACATCAGTTGAGTACGCTGGCACGGTAGACCATGCATCATCTGTGCTGTTGGGGAGCGGCTGGATCTCGACGGTAAAGTCCGTATTCAAAGGAATGGCTTGGACAGCGCCTGGGATTTCGATCATCGTATATTATATATGACCCAAACGAAAAGAATAGGTAACCCGAGAAGTGCTGGTCATCGATTGAAGCGAGGAAATTGAAGAAATTAAAAGAGTCCAGAAAGACCTGACGTACTTGGGAGTATGATTTGCCATCTACATAGATTACGAGCTACACCACGGACAATATTCCGGAAGACGGCCCCGGACCGGCCAAGATAGGGTCAACTTTGCGCCTAATACGGGGGAAATACTCACGAGTTGCTAGAATAATCACCTCATGCTGGTTAGAGGTTATTAATAGCTAGCATCTACACTCTAATCAACACGATTTGAATTGTCCATGAAAGCAAACGAAAGTGCACGATAGCTTCTAGAGGAGTGTAACTACAAGGTGAATGGTTCTATTTCCCAACTGGGTTAGCACCGCGCCCGGACCCCAGCAAGGGCCCCCTACGTACCCAAGTACTTATAAATGGTCCTTTTCGCCGCGGGTTCGACGCGTGAGTTTTTCTCTCGTCACCTTACTTTTTCTGCCTCCCATGAAGGGGTTTGTTTTATTGGTAGTCAGAGGTTCTTGAGCCTTCCTCTTGACCGTTAGGACCTGGTTTCGGTAGCCCTCACGAGCACCGCATGGGCTTCAAAGGTACCCCGGGGAATGAAAAGCGCAGTGCTAGGGCGTGAGTTTGGACAACTACCTATTCGATCACTGGCCGCAAGTCGCTGATTACGCCACAAATGAGTAAACAGATACCTACCCGTAGTTACCCAAGAATCATTGTCGCAAAGACACAATAAGTAGCCGCCTAGGTAATCATGATCCCAATTTCGCCAAGCCATAGTTGCCTTTTAAGGTGACTAAAGAAAGATACATCAGTGCATGATGATGGTAGTCCTGTAGTCTTGCGGCGTAGACAGACAGGCAGGAATTGAGCTGAGATAGGCAGCCATCACAGGGTCCACTAATCGGGTCACTGAGATACCTAGCTGTGGCATCATGAACTTCGTGTCTTCCTCTTCTTTCGTATCTCCGTTTGTTTCCCTCACGACGCGCGAATTCAATCTTTCTCATCCCTATAACTAGCATCTTGTCCAGTGTTGACAGCTGCACTGTCTAAGCATGTCTTCTGATACCTCAGACGCCGGGAGTGATGCAGTACTTATTGACAGAGACGATATCAGCAACTACAACCCAAGCCACATTCTACCCGAGTCGCCAGAGACCATCGATAGTATTCGGCAATGGCTGCAGCCCACCTCGTATGATGATCCCTTCGGTGAGTATCGAAAACACTTGGCCTCACATGCCACTGGGACCGGCATATGGCTCACATCGAGCACCACGTATCGCGAATGGCTTCAGGGCGTGCAGCTGGGCACCTTGTGGGTGAAGGGCATTCCCGGGTCGGGCAAATCAGTCATCGCTGCTCAGCTCATTCACGACCTTGCCACGCAGCACCCGGGTACTCCAGTTCTCTATTTCTTCTTTCGTCAGATTATCGATGCCAACCATGAACCTACCGGTATGTCGTCATCTGGGAATGTCTCCCAATGTCCTATTCGATCGTGTCATTTGCGTGTAGGAAGGGTCTCGTATCAGTCATGTTCCCGTGTCTGGCTCTATCTTTTTCTGGAAACAATGTGAATGTCTTTCATTGCTGATAGAAGCATGGGCGTAGCACTATTGCGGGACTGGCTAGACCAAGTACTCATATATAGCCCCCCTCTCCAGCGCCTCTTGGGAGAGTATGTGGAAGCTCGCCGACCGCTTGACAGCCTATCAATGGAAGATCTCTGGAGGGATTTACGCCTCGCTTTGGGCGGCCTGCCAAATAACGCCTACTGCGTTGTTGACGCTCTTGAGTATGCAGTCTAGAATTCCTTGTACCCCTACCCCTTTTTGTGGGATCCAACCAATGACTCTTTCCTATTAATGTTAATACTGACTCTTTCACTCGAAAAGTGAGATGGATCAAGGCCATGACGAATTCCTCCGAACCTTAGCAGAATTAGGTCTGTGGAAGCCGGAGAAAGTTAAAGTTCTCATGACAAGTCGCCCGACCGCGAGACTCGAAGCTGTTCTTCGTAAGACGGAAACACTCCAAATTCGTCTTGACGAGACTGCTGTTGACAAGGATATTTCCACTTTTGTGCAGCAAAAACTTAGTGATACATCGATTACCGATTATTATCGGAAATTGATCCTAGACGCAGTGCCTGGCCGAGCGAACGGGCTGTTCCTATACGCAAGGCTCGCAATGGACGCCTTTCTTAAACCAGGTGCTGACATTCGCGAAGTTTTGAAAACGCTCCCCCAAGACCTTAATAACATGTACACGGACTTATTAAGAGTTCATTCCCTCAGATCCGGCGTTCCTCCTGATATGCAGAGGCTGATTCTCCAATGTGCCACCCATGCCTCTCGCCCTCTCCGACTCCTCGAGGTTGCTGAGATGCTTGAGCTTACCTCCCTACCACAGGCTGAAAAGGATTTGAAAACCAAAAAGGACATGGTCAGGGCCGCATGTGGACCCCTGTTGGAGATCCTACCGGACGAAACGGTCTGTGTTGTCCACCATTCATTCACCGAGTATCTAACTGGTGCTACCCGGCTAGATACTCACGCGGATTACCCTGTCCTAGAACCTGGACCTACACACAACACTCTGGCGCTGTTATGTCTAGCTTACTTGGAATCCGGATGCCTGCTTCACGTTGATCCTGAAAGGCGGGGATTCGATGAGATCCTCGTCTCAAGACGACGCCATAAAACTGCACCTAAGGAGGTGGAACTGCGACTAAAATATCCTTTCTTTGAGTACGCAGCCTCGAACTGGCATGTCCATATAACCAAGTCCATGCTTGCTGGATATAACCAAGAAGAGGCAACTAAGGCTCTGCAACAATTTTTCGATAGCGATGAACGACTAAACACCTTATTATTCCTGAGTTGGCCTTGGCGCGGGCAAAACCTCGATGGGCTAAACCAGCTACATGTAGCAGCACGGCTCGGCCTTGAGCATTATGTACAGGAGCTGTTGAAAAAGGGAAACATCGATGCCGACTCCCCGGACGGAATGGGACGGACGTCACTGTGGTGGGCTGCATCGTCTGGCCATGCCGGCGTCGTACGCTTGCTTGCGCAAGCAGGGGCCAATCCCGACCAAGACGACAGCCACAATGGATACAGGCCGCTCCATAAGGCTGCCAGTGCAAACCACGCTGAGGCTGTGAAGGTACTCCTAGAGCTTGGTGTGAGCCCCATGACAAGGAAGACCCGAGATCCTGGCAGACTGTGTGGAAACTCGCCCAGCTCTCGTGGGCACACCCCTCTCATGGTATGATGCCCCATTCCTCGTAGTATTCCGCCTTAAATAATATTTACAAACATCAGTACGCATGCGAATACGGCCATCTCGAGGCTGTCGACGTTTTTCTGTCTTTCATTTCAGACCCCAACATTATTCGCCTCGCTTTGATATGGGCAGCTGGGAGTGGCCGGTCTGCGATTGTTCGAAGGATTCTGCAACATCCAAACGCTGACGCTAATGCTAAAGGTGATGGGGCTAGCCCGCTGGCCCTGGCGTGTAGTGTTAGGAACGAGGATACTGTTTTGGCTCTTCTAGAGGCCGGTGCTAATCCCAACATCCCAACCCGAGAGATTCGTCCACGTTTCATTAACCTACCGCCCTCTGACGTCCATTATAGTCCGCTCCGCAGGCTCTGCGGAACTAGTGGATGGCGCGATCCAAATCACGGTAGTTACAGTAGCCTACAGAGCATCTTCTCACTGCTTGTAGGTGCAGGAGCCAATGTTAACGAGCGTGACGAAGACGGCTCGAACGCTCTCCACTGGGCAGGGGATAGTCCTATACTGACTCGGCTTCTTCTGGATGCTGGTGTCGATGCCAACGTAGCATCTTTAGATAGCGCCACGCCTTTGCACAAAACTAGGAACATTGAAGTTATGTGCCTTCTAATCACCTCGGGCGACGCAGATATCAACAAGAGAGACAAAGAAGGGAAAACACCACTTCTTTCCTACCTTGCAGACGGTAACCTTGATCTGGAACAGTTATATCGATTCTTAGAATTTGGTCCCGATTGCTCTGTTGTTGATAACAAGGGTAACAACGTCGTATACTATCTCTTGAGACACGCTGGTTCGGACGATAGGACGACGGCTTTTCGACAGCTACTCGCCATGGGTGCAGATCCCAACCGTAGAAACTCTTCGGGTGACCTACCGTGGCACACTATTCGGCACTATCTCGTAGCCGCTGACCAGACACTGGACTTGCTGCTGGCTGCTGGTGTTGATCTAAACGGCCAGGATAAGCGAGGCGCGACCCTCTTATTCCGGGCAATCCAAAATCAATCCCATGACGCTACGCCGACCTTCCTCAAGCTTCTTATTGACAAGGGTGTTTCATTGGCCGTACGCGACTTTCAAGGCCGTACTCTGCTCCATGAAGCGATCAAAACATGGTTTGAGCCATATGGCAATCGTAGGGAAAGTTGCCTTGAGCTATTATTGGCGCGTGGACTAGACTCTAGCATTATTGACAATTACGGCAACAACCTTCTCCACGAATTAGCTATGCACTCCTTGAACCACAGCGGCCACAGACACGAAGCTATACTTCGCTTATGGAAGCAACTCTTGTCCTTGGGATTGGATCTAAGTCAACGGAACTTTACAGGTCGTACGCCTTTACACATTTTATGCTCTTCAAAATCACAGCTCGATTCGCTTAAACCTTCGGCGATGCTCCCGATTGACATGGTTATTTCGAAGATGAAAACTTCAGGGTCGATGACTGTGGATATTGCTGACAATTCCGGTATCACACCACTGCATCTAGCGTCCACGACTTCAGGAATCTACACTCAAAAGCTACTTGATGCCGGAGCAGATCCTACAAGAGCCACGATGGAAGGTCGAACGTCTTTACATCTTGCCGCCCAATCTAGGGAAAGCAACATTGTCGGTATCCTTCTCGATGCGCTTTACAGGCGCCAGATGACCGTGAACCGACCCGTAGGGGACATGGTCGAAAACGCCATCGAAACTCTACCCAGAGGTAGCTGGTACCGTGAAAAGACACACCAGTTGCCACGCGAGGTAATAGATGCCAAGGACATGCTCAAATCTTTCTGGGGTCGCATATCGGGATGGACGCCTTTGCACTATGCGTGTCGCTCCGGGAGACCCGAAACCGTTGCGCTTTTACTACAAGCTAATGCCAACGTGAATGTTAGCGGGCTTGTTGAAGCTTGTCTTCACTTTGAACAGGAGCAATCTTTATGGGACAGAGATCATCAGCCCGGTGAGGATCTGGATACAGGGGGGCTGTTGTTAGCGGACAATTCTCGCCCTTCCATCCTTCAAAAAAACGTACACGAACCGAGTAATCAGGCTGTTAGAATCGACGAAATCCTAGAAATGTTGCTCAAGAAGAATATGCAGTTCGATCCAAGCGAGGAGGCGGATCAATGGCTACGCCACCACCTCGTAGAAGGAGCCTTCAATGGTCGTAGAGACTATACTGTTGGATGCCTGACTACGGCCACATCACTCCTGGATGGGTATAAGCAGGCCACCGGACAGCAATCCAGCAGGCTAGACAGCTACGCGATGCACCAAAGACGCCACGTTCAAGACGCCGCTCGTCGGTCTCTAATTGGCTTTAAAGGTTTCAAGAAGGGAGAAGCCAATGAAGACTTGTTCCAATCTTTCATGAAGAGGCGTGAATATGACATGGTAAGAGAACTGTCTCGAGCAGGGGCAGATTTCTTCCAGCGAGGCTCGCGATCCGGGACCAGTAACTTCGAGGTCTTAGTGAGCTCAGGATTTACCTCTTTAGTGAAGGACATCGTTGATGATTTAGAAGCCGACTTGAAGAAGTCTGAGGAAGAGTTTCAAAAAGCCATAGTGCGCAGACCTCTGTCTGACGTAACCTTCGAGAGCCACAACACCTTCGATCGTTTCAAGGACAGGTCGTATCTTCTTACGGCTGTCCGCCGAGTGTTGCCGAATATGGAAATGGTCCGATTTCTAGTCGACGACTGTGGTGTTGACGTAGATAAGTTGCATTACGACGGACGCGGAAATATCTCAGTCACCAAAGATAGTCCACTGCTCTCAGTGGCAAAGGGCGAGCAGTGGTGGCACGCCGCCCTCGCAGTTCCCTACTTCATCGAGCGGTCGGCAGACCTGAACGTCCGAAATTCCAATGGCCAGACGCCGTTGCACATCGCATTGCGTGCAAAACATGAAGGATTTGGCGGATTCTTTTCTGAGGATGTCGTGCGAGCTTTAGTCAAGGCCGGTGCTGATGTTAATGCAGTTGACGCTAAAGGGCAGAACTGCCTTGTCCACGCTGGACGGGACGCGGCGCTTGCTCGACTTTTGCTTGAGAATGGCGCCAAGGCCAACGCTCACGCCCTGTTCTCAGCCATCCATGAGAATAATCTTGACTTCCTCGAGGTGCTTTTATCAACTGGTGTAGACCCGAACATCCGCCGTCCCAATGTCGAAAATCTCTCCGTATCCGAAGACTCGTTCGCAGTACACCTTGCTGCAAGGACACGACGAATGTGGTACGATATGGGCGTAGAGAAGCGAGCCGCCTTGGAGATCGTCCGAGCGAAAATGGTTGAGACGCTGTTAGCACACGGGGCTGACCCTTTTACTACGTTTTTACAACGCCAAACACTTCGCCAGAACCCTGAGGACTCGGACGACGAGGCTGTCGCCGTTTCGTATTTTTCGACTTCACCCGATGTCGAACCGCATGTACCGGAAGGGTACATGGAATCTAGTATACTGCATGACCTCATCAAGGACAGCAATCTAGTGGAACCATTTCTCCAGTTGGTCGATCTCGACGTCGATCGACGTGACCCGCAAGGGGAAACACTTCTCCTCTCAGCATGTAGCAGCAGGGATGGACCAGACGCCGTGATAAAAATCCCACCTGGCGTGGAAAAGCCGTCTACAGCCAACCAATCTATCTTGAATTGCCTTCTATCGAAGGGTGCGGACCCGCTAGCGAGTGACAATCAAGGACGGAATGCCTTGCATCATATTCTTGAAGGCGTCGTGTGGAATTTATATGAACCGCCTAAATTTAACGATTCACTATTGTACATGGCTTCCACGTACCCAGTGCTCATAAACCAAAAAGACAAGCTAGGGCGGACTCCCTTTCATCTCGCGCTTCAGCTCGTCGCTATGACATTCAGGTACATAGAGGCTGTGACGACGTTACTTCAGGCAGGGGCCGATCCACTGCTTACCGACGGACAGGGGAACTCCAGTCTACACGTCATCTCTTGCAGCCTATACGTCGGCGAGGTTCGCGAGCTATGCACAGACCTACTCCGTCGCGGCTGCCCCATCAACGGGCGGAATCTCCGCGGGGAGACGCCGCTATTTTCTTCAAAGTTCTGGCATTATGTTCCTAACCCTGAAGATACTGACGGGCTTCGGGATGATCTCGAATGCAAGGCGTTATGGAAAGATTCTGGGGCGGACTTTGGGACTCGGGATAACACTGGCCGCGGATTGCTGCATAGAGCAGCAAGGGGGGAAGCCGTTAGGTTTCAGGAACTCATGGAAATGGGACTCGACCCCATGATGGAGGACGAGAATAAGCAGACGCCTCTCGACGTTGCTGCTGCGTGTGAAAATAAGGATGTCCTTGCGCTTTTTGCGAGGAAGCAGTAATCCAAGCCCAGTGATAACATTAATTTCGCGTTTTCAAGGATCGAGCAAGCCTAAGGCAACTCTTCAACATTTGATTCTAATAAATACATCTGTTAATCGGTAGAAAGGAACTATATCTTGAGCGTGTACTTGGCAATACTACATCACAATGTGTTTTCGGGCATCTGTTGAATAGCAAAGACGCCGGCGGGTCGTAACACGTAGACGCTCAGGCCGTAAGACGATAAAGAAGCGTACCATAGCCTAGGTCATCATATCCACCACTCGTCGAAGCATAGTTGCCGCCGCCACCCTCAACACCGGAAGTTGAATTGGCATTGACTTGATCACGATAGAGCGCGGTCCACGAGGCATTCAGACCCTTAATATCGGCGTAATGTGCGACCAATAGTTCATAGCCCGGGCGGTTGGTGCCTCGGCTAGCATTGCTTATCACCGTTTGGTTCCCTTGATAGCTGTCATACCAGGTGTATGGAACATCATGGCCAGTATTGTACTTGGCGACATACTCCGCCCTACATCAGAAGTCAGTAAGCAGCCCCTGTCGCCGCAAACACGAAGAGTGAGACTCACCCTGCCAAGCCGACATTGGTATTAGTAGCGAAGAAATCGTCTCCTTGATTATAACCTTGTTGCATGTTGACCCCAAGGAGTGTGAAGTCCAAGGTCGCGTGACCTTGATCGCGGCCTGCCTCCTGTCCCTGAGACAACTGCTTCCCACTGCCCTCCTCGGTATAATTCTTATAGATAAGACCCGCGATTGAGCCTCGCCCAGGGCCATTGAGGAACCAGTTCTTGGCCTCATCATACATCGTCTG
This sequence comes from Nemania abortiva, assembly GCA_022578505.1. Taxonomy (NCBI): domain Eukaryota; kingdom Fungi; phylum Ascomycota; class Sordariomycetes; order Xylariales; family Xylariaceae; genus Nemania; species Nemania abortiva. The sequence goes on from MU392671.1 coordinate 38,673, forward strand.
GTTGTCTGAGAATACCGCAATAGCCATCATGCTAGCCGTATTGCAAAGGTCCCAATTGGCCCACTGATATAAACTTTATTAGTCACATTTGTTACGAAGTAGCCGTTATCGCTTGGTGAATGGGCGTCAATTTGTGTAATAATACTACTTACATAATGGTATTCGTCCTGGCCATTGTGGTCTACTAGAAACCTATGGTTCTCGTAATAGAACACGTTAAGAAGCATAGTCTTCAAAACGTCCTGGTCGGCCGCATCCCACCCACTGTAAGACCGCATGAGTTCTGCGGCATTGGCGAGTTGGTATCCGTAGATTCCCGCCGCTAATGCGAGGTCGCTGTTGCCGCCGAGAGCTTTCAGGGTAGAGCCCCAGCCGTTGAGGATATTGACAGCGGCGTCGGCGTAGTCTGTGTCTCCTTCAACCCACCAACGGATGGCGAGCTGATATGCAGCGTGGGCGTCGTTGTATAGGATTGAGTAATTCTCAGAGTGTACTCCATCAGAGCCTCGATAGACAGTTTCCTGGGGCCGGGCCACATAAGTCAACTGCGCGTGGGAGTTGCTTGTGAGGAGCTCCCAGGCAGTGATCCAGGGTTTCTCAGCATTGTTGACTTTGTCTTGTACGCGTGCTAGGTCGTCCGCAGTATGGAGCAGCCCAGGGTGGTTGAAGGCCGCGGCAACGGCTACTGCGTACGTTGCGACCAAAGACTTAAACATTGTCAATAAAGAGTTAGCTAAAAAGCTTGATGATATCGACTGTCTCAGAATAACAACTGACTATACTTGGCGGGTTGATCAAATGGGATTTTCAACGGGGTGATCGGTCTAATTTGTATCCTCCTGCCTTACCACCCATTCAACCTCCTCGACACATACATAGCTCAAGATCGCCATGACATACTGCTCACAATTCCAACTAGCAACACTAGACACACCCAATCAAAGTGAAACCAACTAAGCCACTGGTATCCTGATTGTAGTATCGACACGTAATTCCTTACTACAGCTGATCAGAGGTGCCTGGAGAAAAGGATCCTATCCCAGTCATCTAACCACACCATGCGCCGGAATGAATCCGAGATTATAAAACACGAAGGCACCCCACAACGCGGCATGCGACGGATCTCTCCGGCGCGGACATGGAGGTAAAATTCCTGTTAATTATCCGACAATCACAACTCGAGGTATAATAGCGATCGGCCGGCCCGGAGCAACTGTCGGGCTCCCTCTCCGGCGCTCCATGCCCAAGGGCTCGTAGCTAGGAATCATTATTTTGTAGGCAGATATTCCTAGACACATCAGTAAGTGTAATCTTTTAGTCATTAATTATAGTATCATCCGAACGCGGAGAACAGTCTTGTAAAGCCCCAGGGCGATCTTGCTATGAGAATATGGGGGCTTGATGGTATGAATCACGTCGTTGAAGAACATTCGTCAAATTCAATTGACGAGGGGGGAAAAAAAAAAAAAAGACGGTAATTGGTCGCAGGATTGAATAGCGCTTATCACGAACCAGTCATCTTACTCTAGGAATTCATCTTTCAGCATCTGATCGTCTCCTAGTATATTTTTTTTCGTAGGTTTCCTAGCTTCAGGGAAATATGAACGAATGGAATATTCAACCTTCAGCCTGGTAGATAGTAGTCTTACGGAGTTGATGACGTATAAAATTAATTTTTGCAGCAATTCATCAAGTCCAATCCTGTATTATGTGAAATATTTAGGTAACAGGCAGCTATTATACAAGTATTGGAACAGATCACCCCTGGAAGACTAGCTACCGCTATATAGCACTTCTGGGGTAGGGGGGCTTCGCCTGCCCGAGGAAAGGGGAGGGGAACGATGGAGAGCAACTTGTAATAAAGACCGCGAGTATGATCGTATGTGACTAGAGGAGTTCTGGGAAGCTGCACAATTTCGTATAGTGACACAAGCCACGTCTCGTGTAGCTTGTGTCGCTTCACTGCCCGCCCGATCCTAGCATCTTCCAAATTAAAACCTCGAAGACCTCGAATCACGTAGTAGCTAGGTAAGGAAATACGGGAAGGTATACGAGAATGCCGGCTGTCATCCCAAATTAGCTCTTGTCCGCTTTATTCTTATGGTCAACCGTACCAACCCCTAGTCGCACGTGTCCGGCCGTCGTGCGTGCGAGCGTACTGCGATCAGAAGCATCATGGACGGGCAGTGCCAGCCCACACGGGGCCCTTCGCAGGGCCTCGATGCCCTTGATGCTACAGTCTTGACGGGTCCATCTTGGCCGAGTTACGTGAATGCTTGATGCAGGGAATCCTCACCGGCATATCGAGGTAGCAGCGGTGCGTATTCACCAGCGCAACCGTCCCCTAGATCATTAGGTCATACAGCCCGGCTTGATCACATCCTCTCCTCAGGGGCACTGCCGACATCGTTTTGCACTCTCGCAGTCTGGCCGCAGCTGGTGTAGCCAGCACACCTCGGTAGGCCTTTTTCTTTTCACGCTGCCCCGATGGGCTCCTAACGCCGAAGGGTCCACGGATTCAGCCATCGCCGTTGTATCTGTTCTGTCGACTTCACTAGGGCCGACCGTATGATTCGGGGGCGTGATCTCATTCGTCTCCATGCTAGATTCGGTCGCCACCGTTATACCTGGTTTTTCGACTTCACTAGGGTCGACTATGTGATCCGGAGCCGTGGTCTCAATTATCTCGATGCTAGGTTCCGTCGCCACCGTTATGCATGGTTCCTCAATTACACTAGGGTCGACCGCGTCATCCGAGACTGTGAGATCAATCGCCTCCTCGCCAAGTTCGGTCGTCACCGTTATACTGGGCTTTTCAGATACACTAGGGTCGACCCCGTGATCCCGGACCGTGATATTACTCGTCTTCTCGCTGAGCTCGGTTGTCACCGTTATACTTGGTTTTTCAACTATACTGGGGTCGACTGCGTGATCTGGGGCCGTGGTCTTAATCATGTCAATCATCTCCACGTCGTATAAGTCGAACAAGGTAATTTCGCTGAAGTCGCGTGTCTCGGTCTTCGTCAAAAGCGTCGTAACGATCAGGTCGGCAAATTCGTTATCGCCGCGTCGACGTACCTCGCAGAGCAGGTCGTCTACCTTACCGCGCCACTCCTGGGACCTGTTCCTACAAAACTGTAACTCCTCGACAGTCACGTTATAGATTTTCGCGAGGGTACGACACCGGCTGTCGTGAACATCTTGGATCTCCTCCCAAATCTCTTCGACTATTTTTTTAACGCCGGGCGACATTCCTGGAGGGGTGTTGGATAGCGTCCTCCGCTCGGGCAGCGTCCCCCGCTCGAACAGTGTCTTCTGTCCGGGTAAACCCTCACTAGTGATCTGGCGTGACGACGAACTCCGTGTCACCCTGCGACGGTCCGGCGGCGGCGACTGGGCAATTCTCGCAGACGGCATCATAATAAAGGTGTGGCGTCGTTAAAAAGATAAGATATGTAAGACAAAAGCGCCTTTGTCGCCCGAGAATGGGCAATTACGCGTCGTGAGTCGTGAGTCGTGATTCGAAGTTCTAGGTTAGAACATCACGCGTAAACTATGCCGCGTCTGGTTGTCAGATACCTAATTTTATGCCAACGGCTGCCGAGCCCGCCGAAATAATTATACTCCTGGTCTGTTGCCCAGACAACATGATCCTTGTAGGTATTTGCGCCATCTAGACCGCGGTAGGATAAGCTCTGGATGACCGCCACCAGGGTCTTATAATAGCTCAACATCCCCATCATCAACTCTCAAATCCCCTCCTAGCTCATCATGCCTTCTCTTTCGTCCTAGACCAATCGTTGTCTCCGAGAAGCAATAGCATCTTCTCATCTTCAAGTTCATATTCGCGCTGACAAAATCGCTATTCCCACTTACCAAATTTTCCCTCTACGTGGTTTCCGATTCTTTGAGAAAACTCGCTGGCGAACGTTTCAGCTTTACCTAGTCTTGCTTCCTCCGGCCATTGCGGCGTCACGGACATGGGGAGAGTCTTCCCCATAGCCATGTACCGGTTGGCATGGTTCTTAGCGACACTGCAATACAAGTCGCAGGTCATCTTGGTATAGTTAGTTAGAATAGTTTTGACAAAATATTGTTAATTTATAAAGGCTGTTAATGCCTGCTTTGTGCTTTTGATTACCTAAGGTTTTCCGCTTCTATATATCTGTGCGCGACGTACCCGCTAGCCAGTGTATATATATCGCCCTCTCTCTCCTCATGCCACACCACCACGCCCACCAACACCCCATTGCGCCTGCGCCTGTACAACATCAACCCCAATGGCCGGCAGCTCTCTGCCCCGACCCGTCGGCCATGCCAAGAACTTGGTCTCAGCTAGGTACCTTAAAAAGCGGCCAACGGCTTCCCTATTAATGCCCTCACCAGCACTCTCATCAACACCAGTCCACCGGTCTGCGTCGGCCGTGAGTACAGTAACGGCGTTGCGATCATCGAGTTCCGGCGCACGGGTGGTTGATGGAAGGTCGTTTGTCACCATGTGGAAGAGGGGCATCAAGGCGCTCTGTTCCTCATCTTTCTGAACGAAACCAGCGGAGACAAAGGTCTCGAGTTGGGTCTTCCAGGTGTTGTAATCCACCTCAGGGACGTTGTAGCCGTAGTAGCTCAAGATGGAGAGGTATTCGTTCATGCGGAGGCGCGGATGAGCAGTGACGTGGATAACGTGTACACCGACATCGCTACTGCTACCGCTTGTAGTTCCAGCCAGGACGGGGTTTAAGCTAGCTGCGACGACGACGGTAGATACCTATTACCACTAGAGTGAGTGATTGCTCTTTTAAGAAGTTCTAGTGCTCTCGAACTTACGTGGCCTACGGGTACGGCGTTTATACTATTGATAATATGCGGGCGGCTAGACAGCTGGATGCAGCCCTTGAGCATGCGGATGAGAAAGTCGTCGTTGTTACAAACACCAGTAGCGGCGTCCCCAAGGATGTAGCCAGGTCGGACGATAGATCCGAGGAGGCCACGTCTGCCAGCCTCGCGGACGAGCTGTTCGGAAACCTGGAGTGGTCCATCAGAACCATTATTCCGTGTAAAAGGAGGCGCGGAAGCCACTTACCCACTTAGATTGCCCGTACCCAGTTCCAAGACCAGAGCGACTGCCAAGCATGTCATCTGCTTCCATAACAGCGCCTTGTCCCGTGCTGGTCTGCTCGTGAGATAGCTTGATATAGTGATCTGTGTCTAGAACGCTTGTTGAGCTAATGAATGAAAAAAGCTTAGGCTTGCCCTGGTTACAGAGGTGGAGGGCTTCAAGCGTTGATATAACGTTGCTACGCTCAAGGTCCTTATACTGTTTCACCCAGTGAACTAGGGCGCCGTTATGGATAACCACGTCAGCAGCGTCACCAACCTCGTTCCATGTCTTCTCGTCAAGTCCTAGGCGCGGCTGCGACAAGTCACCAATAACCGCACTTAGCCTGGGGGTCCAAGAATCCTGCCATACGCCGTATCCGCGAAGTGACCTCTGAAGTCGCTCAAGGGCGGCTTGGACGCTCTTAGTTCCGCGGACATGGGCAATCACGCTGATACCCTTACGACTCAGCAAATCCCTGACTATGTAAGAGCCCAGGAAACCTGTGGCGCCGGTCACGAAGACGGTAGTCTTGCCTGCCGGCGAAAGTGCCGCAGGGTCCGCCGTCTGGTACTTGGAATCGAGGCTGCCAAGCAGTTTGTCGAGCGACTGAGCATATGCGGGCTCGCCATCCTCCGTCGCACCCGGATCATCCTTGCCTTCACGCTGACGGTCGACTTGTGTGCTAAGCGCCTTCAGAGATGAGTTGGAGTAGAGTGAACTGATAGACACGTTGATACCAAGCTTCTTGCGGATATCGAGAAGAAGCTGCTGTGCCAGCAGACTATGCCCACCACTCTCGAAGAAGTCCGAGTCAGGTCGAAGAGTCTTAGCATTCAAGCCACCGATAAGCGTCGCCCATTGCTCCGCCATTTCCTTCTCAGTGTTGCTGAAGGCTTCCCATCTCTTCAGATCCTCCTCTGATGCTTCCTCCGAGATCAGGGCTGCGTCCGGGAACGGCAGGTTCGGACTGTCTATCTTGCCGTTGGGGTTCAAAGGCATTTTATTGAGGTAGATGAAGTAAGTCGGGACACCGTAGGCTGGCAGCCTAGACCGAAGATGATCCCGCACCTCCATTTGCATTGGCCGGAAGCGCTTCGGATACACGACGACGGGTCCAATCTCGGTGCCTTCTTCCTCAATGTCTTCTAAGCTATGGTCTGCCAGCCATTTAGCCCACTCTTGAAGTTCAGGGACAATGTAGCTGACTAATGTTGGCTCCTCGTTCCGATCCCTTCGAAGCAACGTCTTGCACTCGCGGACTAAATTGTATCCTCTTAAATTGCTATCGATTTCGTTGAGCTCGATGCGGAAGCCACGAATCTTGATCTGACTGTCAGCCCTGCCCGAAATGGCGCAGTTACCAGAGTCGTCGAGATAATATCCTAGGTCCCCAGTACGGTATATCCTATCGCGCGGGCCCTTGTAATGCTTCCTCCAGGGCTCGTTGGCGTAATCGGCAACCTTATTATCGGCCTCAACCCAGATCTTGTTGTCGACAAACCAGTTGTCGAGGAACTTTTCCTTGGTTTTCTCTGGGTCATTCAGATACCCGTAAAGCCGAATGTTAGTAGGTATCCTCCAACTTAAGAAAACGGGACACTCATCTCGGCTAGCCCCGCTGAGCGCATCATGACTAAAAGCAAGGAGTCAGTTATAACCATTTCGAGTGAGTTTATAAGGGCTTTAGAAGCTTCTAGGCACTGTGTTGGCCCAAAAAGGAAAGTTTCTGCTTTGAAAGCAGCCAAAAACAAGAAGAAAACAACCCCGAGAACTACTCACTCTCGCCCACTTCGCCGACGCCACAAAGCTTGGTATGATCCTCCCGATTGACAATGAATAGCTGGACATTCTGTATGCCCTTTCCGGCAGGGACGATATCGCCGAACTTATCCAACGCATTCGGGTCTTCGGCGCGGCTCTTGATCTGGTAGTAAGACACGCTGCGGCTCGTCTCGGTGGTACCGTAAGCAGCGCAAATTTCCGCATTGGGCCCCAGCTTGCGGAGCGCGGCGCAATCTTTCTTAGTCAATATGTCGCCAACGTAGAGCACCCACAGCAGAGAGGGAAACTCTGTCGTAGCGCCTCCGACCAAGATCTGACCCATGGCAGGCGTCAGGTGAACTGCGTTGGGTTGGTGGTCGTGGAACCACTTAGCTAATTTGTCGTGAGCAATATTCTCGCGCGCCGGAATCATTAACTCGGCCCCGAGAAAAAGAGGAGTGAAGAAGTCCCGCTGAATAGGATCATGGCTTATGCCACTATTATCGGTTAGTAGATCTGTGTGAGGAAATCACCCTTCGTAATATTTACCTTAAACAAGCGAACTTTGTCTTTGATGACCATCGGAATTGCTCCGCCATCCAGGGGAAGTATCTGGCTAAGCTGTAATGTCTGCCCAGCACCCCCCTAAAAGTAGTTAGCTCATGCTCGTTCAACTCTGGAGTTTGCTGGGTCTCGGACTTAGGCGTAGAGGTCGTACCACTCGTAAAGCTCAGAATACTTGATGAGTCCGGTCCGACTAGAACATCTGGAGGCGTTGATGCTTTGCCTGTAGCGTCGGTAAAGATTTCCTTCCCATCAACCTCGCCGCCCGTAAGGTGGCCATCGTCGCTCATCCGCAACTCGGGTACCCGTGTCTTGAGAGATAGGTTCTCGTCAATATAATCCTGGACACGCGGCGCAAGGGGACCACTCTCGTCCTTAGCTCTTCCGATCTCGATCAGGGCCCTTGGTTGCGATACTTCAATATAGACCTGCTGTCTTTGCGGCGGGTACGAGGGGTCGAGGACAGTGACGGTAGCGCCGGCGGCGAGGGTTCCCATGAATGCGATGAGGAGTTCGACAGAACGGTAGGCAAAGATCATAACAACATCGCCATTAGTGATGCCGGCGTCGTGAAGCTGGTTGGCCAAGACATTGGAAGCCTCGTAGATCTGTTTGTATGTGAACCTCCTCTCGGGGGCGATAGAGGAGGCCGTTTCCGTGACGCAAGGCGCGTCGGGGGTTTTCAAAGCATTCTTGTGGAATATTTCATGAATAGCCCCGATGTCTAGAACACTCAAAGTCAGTTATCACCTTTTCGAGTCAATTTATGAGAACTTTAGAAGCTTCCAAACACTGTAATGGCCTAATAAGGAAAGCTTCTACCTCAAAGTTGCCGAAACAGAAAGAAAATAGCCCCGAGAACTACTTACAACTACTCCACTCGAGGTCGGAAGTAGGGTCAGGGAGCCCCATGGTGGTAATGATATGGCGGAAATTTCACCGAGTAGGAGTTACCTCTCGTGATAATTGTATATCTGGGGCATGTATCAGGTTGATAGATAGAGAAATAGAGCCAATTGAGGAGGGTCAAGACTCGAGAAGGTGGCTCAAAATATCTGTTTGAAAGTTGCGTCACACGCAGAAGAATTCTGCCGTGCTCCGATCTTCGGGGAAGAGGGGCACTATGCTAGGCTTTCAAGGCCCGGCCCAATGCCAGGGGTCCGGGACCTATGTAGGTGGGAGCTTGGCGGCCCATTACTTAGATAAGCTTTTGGACCTAGGTACTTAAGCGCTAAATGGTTTTCGGTTTTAGCTCATCTTTGACGCCCTAATTATAGCAAGCTGCAAAGCCTTACAGCATATTTATCTATCTTCAATTAAGAGCCTCAGCATGGTGATTCTACCTGAGCTTGTAAATCCCTTATCCCTATAGGAACCTATTGCTACTCGTCGGGTAGAGCAAAGCGACCATTCCGTGTACCTAACCGCATTGGTAAACAGGCGTTTCCGTGTGCCAATATGCATACAGATTTTTGTTCCCTTTCCGGTCAATTTTTCCCTGCCTTCGTCTCTCCTCTTTCTGCACCTTTTCCACGTGCCTGTGTTGCGTTGCTAATATTGACCGCTGCTCAGACGCGGATAAGTGCATCAAACTGCTTCGATCACTTGTACTCATATTTGCCAGCTGATATGTCACTGTTGCCCTCTCCCGGTTTTCCCTCTTCGATAATAGCCGAGTGTCGCGTGTGTCAGAGTCGAGTCCCCCTTTTCTGGGGCCTTCGCTTTCCGGTTCTACCAAAGAGTATTCTAGTTGTGAAGGTCGGGTCCAGATTCGACGGCGTGACTGGGCGAGTGCGGGCCCTGCTTGTATTGACAACTGCTTCGATATAATTTTCCCCGACGGTAAATAAATCGAATCTTCATTGGCTAATAGCGGCTTTCGACTTGAGATTCTCGGAGTCGCCTTCTGATTCCGCCCGTCACCATCGCCATCACCCTCAATATCACTCTCTGCGTCGTCTTCCGGCTCAGAGAAATCATAAAACTCGGCAAACTCCGAGTCTGGTTCTGATACATCGAACTTGCAATGACCCTTGCCGGTCATATGCTGCTGTACAGCTTGTACAGTAGCCCTCTCTGTTCCACATTGTATGCATTCGCGGTATCCGAAAATGACGAGATGCAAATATTTGAATAGAGTCTCTAGATCAACTACTAGATGTTTCTGATGTGGAATAAATAGACCGTGTGATTTTTGCATGTGTATAACACTATCATTGAAGTTTGGTGAGGGAGTGGGACAGAATAGGCATTGCCCAGGTCTGAATGGTTGCATGGCCACGTAGGGGGGGTCGGCCGACTCCTGAAGGGACGTGTTAGGTGCAGAGTTGGTTCCCAAGCTCGATGATTGTAGGCTCATTGGTAAAGTCAACAGTAGCGCGGTTGCGGTTGCGGTTGCGGTAGTAGTTGTCGTTGTCACCACCACCATATCAATAAATTAGAAGTTGTCGCAGTTCTGGCCTGGGGCAAACCGAGGTCTTATAATTGCGTTTAGTTGTCGGTGTTATGGCAGTCTTTTAGATGATATGTAACGAATTGAATTAGATTTAATTGAAGCATCCGTCGTATTGTTTTATATCTTCTGTTATCGAATTGAGTGATGCAAGGTATCTCGGTAGTCTTCACGGCTTAATCATCTAACTAAGCCTTTTAGGGCCGAGAGAAGCGCTACAAGAACGGCGCCCCACTGCATTGCCACTGGTACTTTGAGCTCCTACCAATGAGATGCCCGCTTACTCACTATGATTCATAATGAATAGCGGCACTAGCTACAGCATATGTATTGTGTCTGTATAGAGTATTACAAGAGCGCTCCTCTCTCATACGCGCTACACTCCAAGAGACAAAAAGCTCGAGTTGTGACCGGATACAGTTTTCGCGGATTGCACGCTCTCCAAATAGTACAATATGTATCTCGAAATCCGTGTTACAAGTTAAGTACTAAAAATACTTACTCAGCTGCCCCCTCCCGTCTACATCACCCCCACCATCTTTCTTCTCTAAACTATCTAACAATTGCATCATCAGTAACAAGAAAAGCAGCGCGATCGATATCAGGAATCATAGCATTAAGGGCATATGTTATCCCTTTAAGTGCCCCTTCGGCTCCGTGACATAAGAGTGGAATAACGGGTATACTGTATTACTAAATAATGCAAGGATAAGCCAATCATATCATCGTATTAAGCTCGGATAATAGTCTTATTGGTATATCTTACATATGCAGTACGCCCCGTTATTCCACTCTTACGTTTCACTTTCAACAGTATTTACTTCAAATCAGATTAATTCCCCTTTGACCCAGAGACCAAATTTCTTATTCGATAATTGCCACTTGAACTTCCCGTGCTCTAGGTTCGTCTTCGGCCATATCGTCCACTATACCCTGGACATGCGGGATCCCCATATACCAGTAATTTCCGTTCTCAAGTGGCCTTAGAAGTACTGGTGACGAAGCACCCTGCAAAATCCATACCTCGTCTCCCGTTTTAACGGAGCTAACGCCCATACCAAAACTCCTAACGTCCTTAGTAGTAAAGAAACATTTCTTTGTCGCCACCGCCCTTAGTCTTTCCATCACATTAGCCCTCACTACTCTCACGGCCTGGCCTGCTAAATCCCTGCTAGAAATATCAGCAGATGCAAATCCTAGTAATTGTTGGAACTCTGCTACGAGGTTGGCTCCCACCGCGCGTTGTTCGAGCAACGAAACCTCCTCGACCATGTAAGAGACTTGAATCTCCAAATTCGAATCGTCCCAAATTCCGTCGTCTATGCTTTTTTGTAACAGCTCTACATCTGGCAAAAATAGTTGACTCTCTGGCTCCAAGGACCGCAGTTCGGTAATGATGCGACACAGGTTTTTCGACGAGGTGGCGCCCCAAACTAGGAACGTCCATATCATAGAAGGGAAGAATAGGCCAACTGCTTTTGGTGCTGGCGTTTGTTCGTAGAACTCGTCCAGGACAAGAAGTCTCCACAACGCGTCTATGCGGGTACTCCCGCTTCTATAAGAATATTAGAGAGTATAATCATCTCAGTAGTAACGATTCTTACCTCCTCAGCCGGCTCCCACACCTATCCCATCTCATATTCAAGGCTAGGTCAAGGAGGCCAGTTACGTCTTCGGCGATGTTATCCACTACGTCATAACGGAAACCATGAACGACTAGCAGTTTATCATCAACGACTTTTATATCTGGTTGGCGACCCCACGAAGATACCACAGTGCGCCTATGTCCGCTACCCATCTCGACCATCGTCGTTCCAATATTGGTATAGTCAGGGCACCATGACGGAAGGCCCTTGATACCTTTTTCATCTTCTTGGCAAACTAGGCGCAAGAAAATGAGGTTTTGTCGACTTGCGATTTGAGACGTTGCATTTATGTAAACAACTGGTACCGGTAACTCATAATCTGGGCGTAACGAAGGCCCCGAGTCTAGTTGAAACTCAGCCGTTATAGCAAGGACCCCGTAGATCCTATCAAGGGGGTTAGTTGATCGTTTTTGGGCAGCCAAAGCCATAACGTCTTCAAAGACAGGCATCGTCCCCTCATTCTTCTGCTGCTTGATTGAGCCGAGCATCGCTAACATTGCCAAGCTATCGGTGAAATATACTCCGTCTTCTTTACGTTGCTGTCCCAGAATATTCCAGAGCTCAGTTCCGACAAGTGAACCCAAATTGAAATGAGCCCTTGCTCTTGCCATATAGCTACCTACTGTCGTCAAAACGTCGAACAAAAGGAGGTGTGAGCCGCATTGTGCAGCTATCTTTTGTGCTAATACTGCTTCTTGTAAAACCCAGAGTCTCGAAAACCAGGTGTGCGACAAAAAAACAGCTAGCCCGACGATTTGTTCCCTGGGTGCCTTGTTTATGATTCGATGAAGCGCTCGTGGAAATTTTGAATTCTCCGCTTCGGTGAAAGCTTCACGAAGTTCATCATTTATACAGATATCGTACATTAGGTCGATTGCAGTGCGAATGTAGTGGTCTTCTTCCCCTAGCCACACAATACACAATTGAGCTTTTGTGTATATTTTCCCCATAAGCGATACCTGAGTGGAGCGCTCGGGGAGATCATCTTGGTCAATGCAAAGCGCATCAATCCAGTATAAGTCTAAAAGACTTGATGAGCCCAGGTACACTTGCTCTACTCTAATGCTCTCGAGGTCCAGAGTAAATGACCCCTTAATTTTGCGTGCTCTTTGCCCTTGGCGCAAGTAACGGAGTGCGTCTCGAAGATTACGTGTGCTACGCAAGAGGGATCTTCCGCAGTTGATAGGGAAACAACGAGGTTCTTTGGTAAAAATGAGATAGGTGGGATCAATCATTCCCCCAGGATCTCCCCAGGTATAAGAAAGAGCAATGTAGTCCGGACAAGACGACAAGGGATAATCGTGTAGGGTGACGTATAAATCATCGCGTAAATTGAATTTACCGGAGACCGGATCTCTGTCATCCAAGGAATCCCCATGAATACGCACTAGACGGATCCATCCGTCTGGCAACCTGGTATAATTGTAGTATGGATGTGGTTTAGCCTTTTTGTAACTAGGCGTCGTTTGAGAATCAAGGGTACCAGCCGGCAGTGCCACTGAGGCAGAGGTATTGCAGTCCATCAGATCTCGTCGTAGCAGCAGGTAGCCACCCAGTAGATGTATCCGAATCAACGATGTAAGAAATGATGAATGGATTGATATTCAGTTGCTCTTCTTCAGCGACAAGCGACCCTTTAGAGGAAAGCACGCCGCAAAGAAGAAACGGGTGGAATGAAATGCCTCAGAGAATAATCAAAATCAAAAGCAATAGCTAAGTATTAATTTGAATTTCATCACGGATATTTAAAACTACACTGAACTAGGTAAATCGTTTCATCGGGGTGCGGGGGAATGCCACCAAGCAGATGGCTTTGCTGTTACAAATTGGCCAGCTGCAAGGATGACGTGGTTATGGAAGTACAATTACATATAGTGGCTAACAAACATAGTGACTGCCTAGCCGAGATTTTTCGCTAATTACTCGATGAGAACTCTGAATATAAAAGATTAATAAGAGCCTGGGCTAGCCTATCAGGAGGTTTGGCCTTAGGATGATAATAGATCACAGTTAGGCCACAGCTAACCCGAGATTCAAGGCCCCTCACACTTGATTGGGGAGGCCCCTTCCTGGCTTATAGTAGCAATAAGGAATAAAAACACCTCGAGTGGCTAAAGGTGGTTTCGCTAGCGGGGTTCTTAGACGAACCGCGCTCTATAGGACTGGCCACTTCCATATTATCGCTTCCGGAGATTTATCTTGGAGAAATCAACGTGGGGGGAATCCGCGGCCAGGCTTATGAGTTCCCGTACACGGTCCTCATGCGGATTGATTCCTTTTATCCAATCTTCTAGGTCATCCTAAATTCATTAAAAATCTAAACTTGAAAACTATAATGAGTACGTTGAAATACTCGAACCTGAATAATACATAAACTATCAATCCAAATGTAGTCAACCTGTGGTTTTCGGGTGATCTCGATTGCGTCCTGGTATGTCCGAGGTATAGAGTCCCAGGGAACGCTGTTATTCAGATTTGTAATATTCACCTTAGTTTGCTTGAAGGTTTCATCCGCACCCCACCTATGGCTGAGAGTTGTACATCGACCCTTTTGGCCTTCGGTGATGACGATTTTAACTTGGTTATCCTGCAAATCGTTAAAATCCGAAAAGTGAATACGTTTCAGTGGAGTTGTTACCGTTACTTTAATGAGACGTGTGGGTGATTTCGGATCGTCCTTCAGACGGCAGGAATGCGTCTCATTGTATTTTCTTATCCAATTCTTCAAATGTTCCAAACTCTCGGGAGAGTTCGTCATTTCAACGGGGTGGCAATTTCGTGGCAGGGGGGCTTTACAGATTCCACTGTGTGGCGCTATAAAATTCCGAGCAGCTTCTATACGTTTTAACGTGGGACAAGCCTTCATATTTACCTATAGCTTGATTTTGCCAAATATTGAAATGTCTCCAATCAGGTGACTCCTCTGAGGCATACGAATGGCCCAGCCGCCCGTCAATGTTCGAAGCATTACGACACCAACCCTAATTTCTTCTCATCTTCTGCGAGCGCTCAGACCACGCCGTTACGGCCGGCCTTTAAGGCCGGCATAATAGATGCTTGCCATGCTAACTTAATCTCGGGAATCGGCAGAGCATTCACCAGGATAGATCATGGTCGGTAATCCTCTTCTGTTGCGTGCCGCCGATACTCTTTCAGGGTTATTGCGGCTGCCCCCCTCTCAACATACTGAACCTGCGCGCAAGTGGCTGCATCACAGCCATAATGAAGATTTCGACATGCACAGGGTGCGGTAACCTTTTTGGCCATATTGTTGACTACTGATCTTCGAGAGCGTGTGTTTCTTATCGGGCGCTTACAGTACGGCCAGCTACAGAGACTAAGTAATGAACTAGGATGTGAAAAGAGGGGGATAAGAGAAGAGGAAGAAACGGGTATACCAATGGCTTCATGAGGATCTAATAGACAGTGCTTCACATGCGATGATACCAAGTCAGCTGTACTAATAAGTACGTCACTCAGCGTTGATGCCGATCACATACGCAGATATGGTGCGTGTACCATATCTACGGCACCCATGTCAGTTTTCGGTAACTACTTTCTCTCTCGCCCTGTCTATAAGCCTCTCCTTGTCCATCTTGTCACGGAGTAAAAACGACGCCGTTAATACTCCGCGAGTATTAACGGTATATATGGGCTCCACACCTCCGCGACACATTTTTTTAAGAGGTGCCTCTTGTGGCCTGTTTTTTCGACTAGACTTATAAGGGTTAGCAGTCATGAATGCTTGAGGGAAATACAGAAATAATGGAATGGATGTTGCAAGTAATTATCGACGAAACATATCATATATACGCAACATACTTACTATCGCAATTACTGTCCGAGTGCTTACATTTGTTAGCAAAATTTAATTTAAGCCATGGCCTATACAAGCTAGGGTATGGGTAGACGAGGGATGCCGAAGGCCTTTTTTCCCAATTTATAGCACTACAGATGAACACCACCCATTCAGTAAAGCAAACTTGACGCATTTCCTGCTGGGGGAAAAATAGTCCTCGTTTTTGACCCCTTAGATTTTGCCGCAGACCTGCTTAAATATGCTGATCCTATAACACAACTCTATTGCCACTTACAGAGGGATATAAACGTGCCGAACCGCGAATAGTCACCGCGAATAAATATAGATAGGGAGATTCCCTGGAGGCTTCATAAGTTAACAAAGTAAGTGAGCAATACATGCAGGACTATTTACTAATCACTTTCTTTATATAACTATTGACTAAACGTAGGTAGGGATTAAGCGATTCAGTCTAGTCAGGAAATGTGGTCGGTCGAGGAATATGGGACAACCTGTTAGCCAGAGGATATTTCTACGAAGCGTCGCTAACGGCAAATACAGATTATTTTGATTAATTCTACATGTATAACTCAAATCCCTAGCCTTATTCGATCCTCTATCGGGCATACGTGTAACTAATCTACCTATATAGCAGCGAAAGCGGTATAATTAAGACTGCAGGACTGCTGATGACAATCTATATACAGCTATTATCTTTGATCTGTAGACATTTCAACACGCACTACTTTAAATTTTTAGGATCATGAAACCCTCTAGACTTTAGAAATGGCTTTAAGCTTCCCTTTCGAAACGATACTTTGGGCTTTGTAGTAGGAATCCCGCTAGGCCTTCAGCGATAAATGAGTTTCTAGGGCATGATCTAGTTGTATCCTACTGCAAGTGCGCTGGATACACGTAGACTTATTATTGGCACATAAATCATTCATTCAGTCATCTATATCCTTATTGGCCGGTCTGATAGGCCTTAGGACAATTTCTGCACCACTCTTCGCACGTTCTTTGTCCCGTCCATTGATAATACCATTATTCCCATCGGATACAATGCGTGTGCTTGAAAGCCCGCCGGTTGTATAGTCCATCTCATCAAAAGTAGTAAATGTTAACTGTAAATCATCATCCTCCTGCTCAGTCTGCGCGTGACTACTATGTGTCTTGCCCGTTGCCGTCGCGAAAAAGTCCGATATCCTCCTCTTTAGATCGCCATCCAAAACCTCTTTCGAGGAAACAACTATGACATGGCCCGCTCCCCGGCCCCATTCTCCTGTTGGCGCTTGCGGCTCGTTCTCCGACTGCGGAATCGCGAATAACGCCATAGTCAATAGATACTTGTCTGTGAATTGGTCTGCGACAACCCCGCTGATTTCCACCACGATCTTACGAGATTTGAGCCGTCCTGCAAGCGCGCTGTCTAAATCTACGTCGAAGTCGACGTCGAGGGCGTCGGGGATGTAGATCTGCATCCCCGAAGCCACACGTCGGACCCTCGTGAACAGGTCGCCGCGATTCGGTCCGTGCTCTCGCGCTATCGCCCAGAATCTTTTGAACGTCTGCTCTCCCTGCTCGCTCTCGACGGCGAATACGTGTGTCCATTGTCGGTTGGAAACGGCCAGGGCCGCGTATGTCAGGGAGGCAAACGGTGAGGTTTTCTCATCGCTCTCGCCGTCTGGAGAATCAATTTCATCCTGGACGAATAGAACTCGGACATCCACGCTTCCGGCGCCTGTATGTGGGATACCAAGCTCGGCGCATATTGTGGCGATGAGTTGATATAGACTAGCCACTAGGGGATTGACGCGGACGAAAAGTTCTTGGTGAGTATGAGTCTCCTCGCTTAAGCGCGTTAAGGGGACAGCTATCTCCAATACCGAAGTGTCGTTTGTGCGTCCAGCTTTGGCAACGGAGCTTATTGTTGACCGTATGCTTGGGTATAAGGCAGTCCGTATGTGTGAGTATGTGGCACGTTGGGGAGGCAACGGAAGTAGTAGGAGGCCCCGTATCGAACTCATTCTGTAGGTTGACTTGTGCGAGTGTCTAATTTGGGGTTGAGAAACAAGACATTATGGGACAGACCATCACCGCGTCTAGTGAGACTCGACCGCTCAATACCTAGTTACCTACTGCTCGGGTGCGGGATGCTCCGTCCATTTGCAACGTGACCGCAAAATATTCATACCTAACCCACGAATGGCCAATATGCCCTACGTTGCGGCCCCCAAATTCCACAGGGGCATGGAGTCGTGGGCTGGGCGCACAGCCTGCTGCTCCCCCATGCCGGGCGGCAGTAGCGTCTCCAATAGAAAGACCCTGTCGCAGTGGCACAGCATGCAGTCGGGGGATGAAGAATTATGATAGTTTGCTTTCCGGGGCTTAGCATGCAAGCTCGCTCTCCATCACGCAGCTCTGCGTCTTGCACTATACTATACTCAGGTCAATAGGTCGACCACCTCCCTTGCACAGAAGAACAGGGCGAGCATATGCATCCGTACGAATGAGGGGTGAATGTGACGGTACTGCCGTGAAATAGAAATAGGTAAGCCCTGCTATATCTTCTCTGTTCCATTCTCGGGCGTCTTGCCGTTACGACTATACCGTCTCCTTAACAAGGGTATCGATCTATTTACGAAAAAGAATTGGACAATGGCGCTGACAGGAAGGGTTATTCATCGAAGATATAGCCTGCCGGAATTGGTAAGCGATTCCAATCCTCGCTCCCCAAATCCCGCACTTTCAGCAGCCAGCCAAGGACTCGACTCTCTGCGCGTCTTATGTGGCTGCCATCTGGCGCAACCTCCTTGTCCATGGCGCTCCCACTAACCGCTTCGCCCGAGAACATAGCAGACTCGGGGCGCAAAGCACGACCCTGACCGCCGCCCATCATGTGGCTCGCAAGGTAGCTACTTGTCATTTGTGACAGGCACACCGGCAAATGCTGATCCGAGAGTCAAAAAGACGAACTGCAGGACGCGTCACCTTCCCAGCCTTACCTCGTCGTGGATGTAGAGGATACCTTGGAGCGACTTGTCGCCCGCGAGGACACGGATGGGGATTTACACATTACCATTGAGGACAGGGGGCCAAAGGTTCTTTCACATCCCGCCCCGCCTCTCATCACATCTAATAAGCTAGGTTATAACCCTTGGCACGGCGGCCTCAAGCGGCTACCAGCGCGTCCGCGTCCACGGCCATCGAGCCGTGTCTAGCATGCTGGAAGAACTGACGTCGTCTCTGGAAAAAGAAGACAGAGTAAGTGTTGTTGACGGTTCCATACTGCGCGAAGATCCGCTGGAGCGTATCCAGCGGTATATCAGAGAGCGATTCTGGAACTCTCTCACAAGACGCTTGGACGGGGATGTCCTTGAGCTGGCGGTGAAGGATACCAAAATCCCCGGTTGGGATGGCACGCCTATTATTTATGTCCCTCGTGCGGCTGAGGAACAGCTGGCGTATTACAGGGCCATTGCCGCGCAGCGACCTAGCCTTGGCCTGAAAGTGATTCCCTTGCCGACGGAGATTACGAATAATGTGTACAGGGACATACTGAAAAACCCCGGGATTCTTGCGCTGGACACGGAGGAATACGTAGATGCGGCAACGGGAGTAACCGAGTCTAGAGCCGTACCATTCGTCGTGCCTGGAGGCCGCTTCAACGAGTTCTTCGGCTGGGACAGCTACTTCATGGGACTGGGCCTGTTGGAGCATGGCAGGACTGACCTCGTGAAGGGCGTGCTTCGCAACTGGGTCTTCGAGATCCAGTATTACGGGCTAATCCCTAATGCAAATCGCTCATACCTAATGTTACGTTCGCAACCCCCTTTCCTAACTGACTTATCAATTCGGCTGTATGAGGCCACAAAAGGCGAAGCTGGCGCCAAGGATCTATTACGGATCTGTATCCAGGCTGCTATCAAGGAATACCATCGCGTATGGACTTCGCACCCACGACTAGACGACGCTACAGGTTTATCAAAATACTGCCCCGTCGGCGGCTTCGAGATCCCAAACGAGGTTGAGCCGGGCCACTTCGACGCTGTGCTACTGCCGTTCGCAGAGAGACATGGCATAACCATCGAAGAGTTCACCGATAAATACAATGACGGGTTGATCGATGAGCCGGGACTGGAAGAGTACCTTCAGCACGACCGCGCGGTACGGGAGTCCGGCCACGACACATCGACGCGCCTGGACGGGCGCGCAGCGAATCTCGCCATCACGGACCTGAATTTCTGTCTATACAAGTACGAGACAGACATTGCCTCTGCACTCGAGACCGAGTTCGGGGGTAAGCTAGACATAGCATCGGAGTTCCTCCTCTCCACCTCCAACGATGATACACTCTCCTCAACCTGGCGCCGCAGAGCGGAGAAGCGCAAAGAGGCCGTAGACAAATATCTCTGGGACGAAGAGCGCGGCTCGTACTTCGACTACGACGTCACGACGCAGAGCCAGATATCCTCAGAGTCGGTCACGTGTCTATGGGCGCTGTGGTGCGGGATCGCGAGCCCGCACCAAGCGGCGCTCGTCGTGTCGCGGGCGCTGCCGAAGTTCGAGTACCGCGGCGGTCTCGCGACGAGCAGCATCTCTACCTGCACGGGGGTTTCGGCCCACGGCCATCAGTGGGACTACCCGTTCGGATGGGCGCCGCATCAGATGCTGGCCTGGGACGGCCTGGCGCGCTACGGATATCACGACCATGCGAGCCGGCTGGCCTATCGCTGGCTGTATACTATTTTGAAGGTCTTTGTGGATTATAACGGGGCTGTGTGCGAAAAGTATGATATGACACGTGTGAAGGACCCTCATAAGGTCGATGTGGAATATGGTAATCAGGGAACGCAGTTTGTAGGATACCCGCGCGAGGGGTGAGCCGTTTTTCTTTCCCTTTCTTCTCATTCTCCTCCCTCTTCTCCCGTTTCTTTACGCATATTCTACCATGTCTAATTCGTATCATAGGTTCGGATGGACGAATGCAAGCTTCGTGTGCGGACTGACATTTCTTAATCGTTATATGCGGCGCGCGTTGGCGGTGTGTGCCCCGTATGATTCGCTCAGGCAAAGTAGTAATCCGGCGCAAGGAGAGGAGATCAAGAACGATCAAGATCATAAGGAGCTCCTCAACTGAGCGCTTCCTAGTTGTAGCCTGGAGAATATGTGTCGAGCTACAGTATGTCCCTCATAGCATCATCAATGAACTTCTATCCCTTATATCTGATGCTGCTATTTATAAGTCATGGCACACCTCTAGCCCGCCACGCTCTCTAAATGATAATGCAAGCCAGCCCTCCCCCATTCTTCACTCTACGAGATACTCCCCCTTCTTAGCCCTCTCGCAAAGCCCCTTAAGCACCTCCGCGCCCATCCGAACGTCCTCGAGGTCCAGATACACCATGCTGCTAAGGCGCCACCAGAAAGCGCCAGCGTAGGGACAAGTCTGGAGGTAGCACCCGGCCTCCTTGACGCCTATCTTTTTGAACCACAGGGTGACTCGCTTCGCGTGGGCGGGGTCGATCTTACCGTCCTTTCTGGTGCCGTTTTCAGTAAGGCCATCTTCTCCCGGGCCGCTGTCGTCGGCGATCTCGAGAGGAAGCCGTATGTTGGCGAAGTTGCATTGGCGCGTGCACGAGCCTGGGGTATCTAGGACTGAGGTCCCGAAGATCGAGGCGGCGAGATCGCCGCCTTCCCGTGCGATGGATTGGCAGTATGCCTGGATCGCGGCTTCGCCGCCGCAGACGTCTTTCCGGAAGGAGAGGGCCGCTAGTTAAGGCATAATTAGTAACTCAAGAGAAAGATATATCATGTGAGTATTTGGGTAGAGAACAGAGGGGTGGTGGACATACCATTGACGGTAAGGAAATTCGTCATGTCGAGGGTAGCTATCGCGAAGCTCAGTTAGTGTACGATCCCAGTCCACGATGTTCTCAACGTATCCTTGGCTATAAACCACCACGCCATCGCTCTCACCATGTACCCGTCTATTATCTAAGAGCAAAACAAGCAGTATTAACTCACCAATGAAATCAAACAACTCCACAAACGCATTCTCCCCACCATCCTCCCCCCTCTTGCGCAGCCTCACGCTCGTCGGCAGACTCGTCCTAACGAGCGCCTGGCGGTGCCTAGGCACATACAGCGCGGCCGCCCCACGCGGGACAAACAGCCACTTATGCAGATTCGAGACGAAGAAGTCCGGCTTCAGCACACTGAGGTCAATATCGACATGTCCAATCCCATGCGCGCCATCAACCAGCACCAGCGCGCCCTCGGCTTGAAGCGCCGGCACCAGCCTCTCGAACGGGACGCGGAACCCCGGCATGCTGACGATAGTATCGACAATCGCAAGCCGCACCCTCTCCCCAGGCGTCTGGTTCACCCTCCTCGCCGCCGCGACCATCGCATCCACGACCTCGTCGTCCGGCAACGGAAAGCGCAGCGGGACGACCTCGACGCGCACGCCGGCCGTTTCTTCCAGCCAGACGAGCCCCGCGCGCACGGACTCGTACACGACCTCGTAGACCAGCACCACGTCGCCGGGGGCCCAGGCGAGATTCTTGAGGATGGTGTCGACGCCGGTCGTCGCGTTGGGCACGAACACCAGGTCGTCCGTGTCGCAGCGGAGAACCCCCGCGGCCGCGGCGCGGGACTCGCGTAGGCGTGGCGGCCAGTCTAGGACGATGAATTTGTCCGGCGCTTCTTCAACTTCGGTTTGTAGGACTGCATGGGCGGCGCGCACGGGCAGCGGGGTCGCGCCGTAGGAGCCGTGGTTGAGGGGCACGTACGAGGGTGAGAAGCCGAAGTGCGCTTGCCGCATGGCGCGGCCGAAGGGCACCGTGGGGGCCGGTGGTGATGCCGTCATGGTCATGGCGGTTAGGGCTAGGACCGCTGTCTACTAACTATCTGTGATACCTAAATTTCCTCTGTTCTCCCTATAAACAAGTACCCAGCCCAGAAAAGAGAGGGGAAGTACATGCATGAAGTATATATACTCCCTACTAATCAATAAAGAGGGCACCAATACGACGAAGCACCCGGTTGGAGACTTAATCAATGACTGTCAATGACTGACTGACACATTCGTTCCTCCAGTTCCGGTTCCGGGATCCGGCTTCTAGGGCCGTGATCGGTTGTCGCCGGCCGCTTTACCCTATTTCAGCGCGTAGACGCGGCACTATCCTGCAGCCGAGCTATACCTACTCCAACCTAACTCAGAGCGGCAGATCGTGACACATAGCCATCTCCATGCCTCCACCCTGTGCTGTCGTCCCGGGAGCCGAAACCGAAGCCGAGGCCGTGCGCCCTTCTCAACTAATCCATGTTAAAAGATAGAAACCATTCTATTACGCAGCACTTAATGAGTCACGCTGGAAGCCACGATTCCAATTGCAATGCGTCAAGCGCATTTCCGATGCATGGCCGGAAAATCTTCCAAATCCCTCTTTTTCTCACTCCTTTCTTTTCGGTGTATTATAGTTAAATTAGCTCGTTCGTAGTCGTCGTTATGGGATGAGATTAGCTAGGGGGAAAAGAAAAAGGTATCCGGTATCCTATTCGATCCCAAAAATAAAGGCTAAGTATCACACAAACGCCCTTGCAATGCAAACTAGTACACCTAGATAATACTGCCAGCCCCCCTTGATAATGATAATGATAATGGCCGCCGACACTCCTTTTGCAACATGGTATATCTCATGCGGCCTTTATACGACGCGACTACAGCTTAGCTAACTTGTAGCCACTTCTCTGCCAAGATAGCACGGGATTGAGTTGAGCTAGGTTGATTTGGGTTCGTAGTTGGTCGTTTTCACCAGTCGACGGCCCAACCGTTCTGTTCCAGGAACTCTTCACAGGCCTGTTTGAGTCCTAGATTCGGGCGCAACTCACTAGGATACAGTGGTTCTCTAGTGAGAGGGTCGATCGGATGTCGTCTCAGAGCTTCCATGATAGAGGCTCTTTCATAGGATTTGCCAGTCTTCGTCTGGTGTAGGCGTTAGTCCGTATTCGATCTCTAACGTAGGGAACGCAATGTGCGTATAAAAAGATAAAAGATAGGAAGCCACATACCACAACAGGATCGACCATGATACCGAAGCTAATGTCATCAATAACCCAGTCGGGCACCTCCCGCTTCTTCTCCGACGCGGACCGGGCGGCCTCGAATGTAGCTCGTAGCAGATTGATCTTCTTCTCGCCCTCCTCCATGACCTCCCGTCGCTCCAGGTCACTAGTGCAGAAAGACATAGTTTCGTTCTGTTCCCGCTGTATGAGGGAGACGAGTTGGTTCTCGAGGTCCTGGCCTTCACGAAACCGCTTCTTCTCTCGCTCATCCCAGCGCTCCTTCTTGCATCGCAATACTTGGGTGGTCAGGTGCGCTAGTGATTTATCACACGTTTCACTTCCGAGATGATGGGCTAATAGGGCGTTTTCGAGGGCCCCTTCGACATCGTGCATAGCTAGCAGGCACTGGGAGAGGATGAAGTAGGCCTTCATGTTGGGGCCGCTGAGCTTGAGAGAAGCATAGCAATCTGCGCTGGCCGACTCGTAGAACGCAAGCTTTATCCGCGACATGGCACGGTTCGTGTATAGGGACGGGTTTGTGTCATCTGCAATTATGCTGTCAGAGAGAAAAGTAAGGTCAGCTATGTAAGGCTCGACAGAGGTTGTGGACTGAACAGCGGCAATGGCTCATCATCATCGTTATAGACATAGACATAGACATTCGCCGTAGCAGCGCCACGGGAAACACACTGACGCTTTAGAATATAAGCCCTCTGCAGCGGCATAATTGCCCGACGTGTAATAGGCATTCCCCTCATCTTTTAGCCTAGCGGACTTCTCGGCATCTCTAGTCATGGTGGCCGACGTAAGGTGAGGTCAAGGCCGAGCGCCGGGGTTTGGTGGGGTCGGCGGCAGCGGGGTTAGTCGGAATACGTGGCAGACAGAGACACAGGGAGAGAGAGAGAGAGAAGAAAGGAGAAGATAGATCTAAGATAGGCAGATAATGGCTAGTCGATATGGCTTGGTCGACGCTGGATTTGTCGGTGGTTGGCGATCACGATAGCCCGCGACGGCTGTTTGTTGGTTGGCACGGGGATGGAAGGTTGGTCAGATCGAGGATAGATCGGGCTCCGAAAGGACGGCGGAGGGGTCGGGTTTTGGTCCGGCGGTCTCTTTAGCGCACAAAGAGGAGCTGTTTCGAAGGCAATGGAATATGGAATTGTTCGATTCGTATGTATGGTGCGCGTGATGTGTGCTGCCCGCCCGGCGGTAGAGAGAACAAAGGGTCCAAACCAGACAAGCGCCCTAAGAAACGGTTCCGCCGGGTTCCGCGAATTCAATTACTCAATCAATTGGTTAGGTTCGAGAGCGAAGAAGCTTTTTGGCACGTATGGCGTAAGTGAGCTATCCCCTCAATGGTTGCCGTTCACGAGTACACATGCATACATAGAACGATAGATCAGAATGGAAAGAGAAGCCGGGTTCAAGGTAAGCATAATATTGATAGCGAGGAAATAATGACTGTGCCCTGTCAGCCTCTCATGTCGAACTGCTTAGTTGTAGCTCTAGGATAAGGCAGCACCGATGAGCAAGAATGCTATGTAGGCGGAGTTGGTGTTGCTTGGTACGTGGTAGGTTGAAATTCAGAGGCCGGTGTTGCTTATCCTGTACAGTACAGGACAGGATATGCAGAATACCTACTTACAAGTCCCGTACAAATACAGGCCCAGGCACCCAATCTCATACTCACCTCCCACAGAACTTAGCTAAGTACCGAATAATCTGGCGCCTTGTCTGGTGCGGTCGCGTTTAGCCATGGCTTCCGGCTCGTGGTGGTGGTATTGCATTTGTAACAAGCCAAACGAAACTTCGAGAAGCTTTACTTTCGGCGGGACCAGCGACATTTGGTGTTGGACGAAGAAGCGTGGCATAATTCGCTGTGCCGATCCACTAACTATTGGCGAACGGCCGCCACCTGAATAACCCCACTCATTTATTTTACCTGCGCTGCTGGCGGGCAGGGTACTAAGAATAGCTAAGGCGATGGCTCCCCAGTTAAGTACCTACACTACAGTACTTAATATAGCCCTGTAAGCACCTGCCGCAGGTGTTCATCTCTTCCACCACGTGAACCTAACGTGATGATTAACCTTAAAAAGCCTAACATGCTACTTTTGACCCATCCAATCCCAATACCGGTAATGCGTTTTAAGGCATATTTATTGATTCGCCCATCACCTTAGGCGCTCACTATCTACTCGCACCTCATTGAGAGCCGACTTGGCCACCTTCACTTCACCGTGGGGATGGCTGCGGTTGATTCAAGAGAATAGAATCGACGAATCAGTGTCGAGATACCCAAGCCGATGTCTTACTTACATAATTAAATCCGAAACAGGAATTCCAGGCCTACGTACCTCCATTTAAACATGCATCTTCTCATCTTATCCAATCACGTTAATACATCGCGCTGTCATTAAATCATGAAACACCTTTCAATATCCTTTCAATAACTATAGGTGTTTGCTTTTCTATTTCTGCACAAGGATCTGGCTACGCCGCAAACTGCCAAATATGGGTGGTCCTTAAAGCAGCTGGTTGGATCCCCAGCTAGGTGTGCAATGCTTCCTCATCACGATCAAGAAGTATTCACAAGAACAGTCACAGAATCCAGAGCGAACTGTTGGGTTCGATATATGTATGTACAGGGGTGATCAAATCAAATATCTACAAAACCCGTGCTCATCGATCGAAAAGGGGCATACAAGTCACGGAGGGAGAAATAACACCAGGTTTCGAGAAACCTCCACCTGTTCTGAAATCAAACAGTAGCCTCGTCTAGGCATTAATGCGAATAATGAATATTTTTCCTTTTCTTCATAATTGCAGGGTATTCTCGTTTCCCATAACCTCATCGTCGTCAAGGTAGGACAGCATAGCCTCCGCGGGCTTACAGAAGATAGGCGACACCGCAGGCGAGCAGCATACCAGCAAGGCCAGCACCGATGCCAGCCTGGGCGCCGAGAGCGCCAGCAGCCGTCGTAGGTGTGGGAGTCGGTGTGCTGCTTGCTGGAGCGCTACCGGAGGCAGACGTGGTGGTAGGAGCCTCCGTAGTGCTGCCGACAGAGGTGGTGAAGCTAGATGAGCCAGTCGGCACAGCCGTGGTGCTGCCTGAAGTCTCGGTGGAGGACGGCACGCCGCTGCCCGATGTTGAAGGGGTGGACACGGAATAGCTAGAAGAGCTACCGCTGGGAGTCTCTGTGGACGTCCCTGTCGAGGTCTCAGTGGGAGTCTCAGTTGATGTCTCAGTAGGCGTGTCCGTGGAGGTTGTGCTATCCGTGGTAGTGGTCTCAGTGGGAGTGCCTGTGGGATAGTTAGTGGGAGTCTCAGACGAACTCTCCGTTGTCGTCGTGGGAGTGTAGGTCGGAGTATCCTGACTGGATGTGGTAGTAGTGGTTATTGAGGTGCTCGTGGTAGATGAGCTGTCCCCTCCACTTCCGCCGCTCGCGACGGCAGCACAGAACCTATCGATGCCCGTTTGGACGTTGCCTATTCGCTTGTCAGTCGATGTTTGTTTGTTTACGAGCAGTAATATCGACGCAATGCCCGTTTCACATACCGTAGTCAGCCATGCTACAAGCATCGCGCAGGCAGACCTCGCCGTCTCGGCGGACCGTGTAGATTAACGAGCAGATGCAGCTGTTGTCGGTAGCGGCACATGTTGTGTGCTCGGCAACAGATTCGTCAATACACTTAGGTCCACAGGCTGGGACGAAGTCGTTGATGCTGAGGGCGGCGGCCATGGCGGCGAAGGCCGGCAGCGCGAGGGCTCGAAGAGGCGCCATTGCGATGAGGGTAGGTGTTGTTTTTGGGGGGTTTCGGTATTGACTTAGGGACGACCTTTATTGGTGGACCTGACTGTTTACAACAAAACAGGGCAGGGCGGGTGTAGATGCGTCTCGAGTTGAAGGTGTCAAGAATGCAAGGTAACCCTTCCAACTTATATGTAGGCAGGTATGGAAGCGGGTATTATATGTAAGGTACGATGTATGTACGCGGTAGGCAGGTAGGTTAGGCAAGGTTAGGGTAGGTACGTGTTTTGATGTATACGTCGATCAGAATATCGATCTGTGAATGGTCTTGTTTTGAGCAGGTGTGTGATTGTGTACCTGGTATTGAATGGTGTAACGGGAGACCAGGCAATACCTAACCAGGGACGCTTTCCAGCGGACGGGAGATGAGATGATGTGTGATGGGGATCATGCTCCGTACTTATCTTCCTATGTAATAACCATGCGTACGTAGCAGGTAGGTAGATATTGTTGGGCAGTTAGTTAAAGTATTTCGGGGATCGGCAGTGAGCTGTGATGACAGGGTCGTCGCCCCAGAAAAGCAGCTACGATCTCCCCGTCCCGGGACGCCAACAGCTCGTCGGTGGGGACCCTCATGGCGGATCATGGCCCTGTCGCCGTCCACGATGGCTCGAGAGAGGCCGAGGTTACAGCGCACCTGGGCCATACTGGGCAGTTGCCAGGCATTGCCGCTGTGTGGCCTCCCTGTGCCGTGCCGTCATAAGCCTCCGCGTGTTTTAGGGGCTGGCGTGCCCTCAGCCAATCAGATTGCCGGATGGGCGATGCTAGGGGTTTGTCATATTACCGGATCGGGCAGGAGGGGGTTTTGAAACGAAGGAATCTAGTTTAGCCCGGCATCCTGGAGCCAGTGCCTGCGAGTGCTACCGTTCCAGATAGAGAGCTAAATTCGTATGAGGGAGGTATAACGTGCATAAGAGGATATGAGAGGACATACAGTAAGAGGTAACGTGCCATTACTTAGTATTTTCTGTCCACCTCGTCCCTCACCCCAGAATATGTCACTTGGCAATACTGCGATGCTCCCCTATGTCGGCACTATTTTGTAGATCCCCTAGTGCACATATAGAACCCATTACATATTTCATAGACAATTATCGCCCATGATTGGCCCTCGCCCATTAGGTCTCTGTTGCCGGCATATTCAGTGAGGCCCTGCATATCGTGTTCAGTTCGCATAAGCCCACGTGAATCATGAGTTGAGTCCCGGTGATCACAAGGTCGGGTCCGTGTTGAATCGCCATTGTCGCATTATGTTGCCAACTTGCGTCGGCCTTCGTCCCTGAATACAACATCGTATTTACCGGGGAAAAAAAAAAAAAAAAAAAAAGAGTAATACGAGGGGGCACAAGGCCATATGACTTATATTAAAAATAGTAGCGCGTCTTCACATGCCTCTCAACTTAACTTTTCCTTTTAGACTGAATAGACTAGCTTCTTCCCCAGCCAAATCTCTGAAATGAGGTATCAGATATTACTCCCCCATTGTTTCGAGTTTGCCTATTCCAGCTCGTAACGATACGGCCGATAACTAGCTGGGTCCAAAAAAGAGTTTCGCAATCACCCTTGATAGCTACGGGCGTAACTCGAAGGCACATAAAAAATAAAAAAAAGCGAAAAGAAAAAATAAAAAGAGCCAGGATAAAGGGTCCCCCTGATACATGGGGAGAAGTGGTAGTCTCCTTATGAGAGCCCACCTGGACTAGTCCGTGCCCCTCGATTCCTCCCTTATTATAAAGTTCCGCTCCAATGAAAATGCTTCAGGATATATTACATAATCGCCCAATCATGATAGCAAACGCTTAACAAAGCCCGCCCAGTCAATCGCAATAATTTTTTAAGATTCAACCCGATATTAGACTAGGCACCAGTTTCGGTGGATAGGCAAACCCTCGTAGAACATAGGGGACGGTTATTATAGCCATGCCTAAGTAATAGTGGAAGCCAGCAACAATTAGGAAATACAATAAACTTGTGGCCTCAGTGAAGCCCGATATTTGCATCTTTGACCCCGTTATCTGCAGCAGCCTTCTCGGAAGACTTCTTTGCTTTTGCCTCTGCCTCGATGGCAGCGAGCTCCTCTTCCTCTTTAGGGTAGATGCCACCAGGGAAGAATATGCCCACCAGGGCACGACCAACTTTTGGGTACGCCTTTTCGGACTCAGTAATTGCTGTAAATACCTTTGGACTCCCGATAACAGCTTGGAACTTGAGAGGGAGTCCAAAAGCGTCCGGCGTTCGACTCCAAGCAGCTACGAATATGTTCTGTAGCATGCCTATAAGACCAACGGCTATCAGAAACCACGACTGATCCGTGAGTGCAGAACTTGTGATAAGTAGTGCTACCCACAAAACCCCAAGAATGATCATGGCGAAGCGCGTCGATACGGGAATGGCTGGCTCGTCTAGGTTATCGAAACCCGTGCAAAGATCCTCCAGGTTCAAACCGAAGCCATCGCCCTCGATGACGATAGCATGCTGTGCTCCATTTCCCCGAGTCCTGATCAGAGCGATTCTTGGTTAGTGACATTCGTGTATCCAGGATACAAACTTTTCAGTAACACTATTTCCACGGTGGAGATTATGGAAAAATATCTCAGAATTGCTTACTATGTAAATGTTAGTAAATACATACGCCTTGGGATTTTAGCACATACCATAATGAAGGTTCTCTTTTTTCCGGCAGGGAGTTGCCTGCACGCCCACTTTTCCCGGCCCCATTGCTTCCAGAACCCAGTTATAAAGCACAGAATTATACCGGCGGCCGTTACGAGAAAGACGCCCCAGTTACCGTAGACTCCGAACGGGATTGCGGCGACACCTAGTTGGATGATTGTGATGGCAATGCCGGACCAAAACAACAGATCCCGCCCAGGCTTCCGAAGTTGATCCTTTTTCCCCGGGTCGAACTTCCAGAAACTCACCACTAGGCCGGCGTGCGCCGGGTACTCCACGGCACTGGGGTCCTTACCGTGCTTCTGAGCCTGATCCTTATCGAATTCGAACTTGCTCTTCTTGACCTCGCCGACTTTATCCCTGACCGGCCGGCCCATCCAATACTCGAAGTCGCGCATAACGCGACCGAGAATCCAGGACCCATTACCGCGGGATTGCTTGTTGTCCACGTTAATGACCGTACAGGGTGTGTCAGCTGGCCGCATCAACTTGTTCTCGCCAACGGCGGAGTTGATGGCGTTTGTGGCGTATGAAACCCAGCCTGGAATTCGGGTCAGTATATGAAGTGAAAAAGCTATTCTGCGTGGGATTCTCGGGACCACCTAGTGTCCTACCTATACCCTGCAGAAAAAAGAGCAGCCAGGAAGAACATCAGGTGCAATATAGGACTCACCGAAAGAGAAGGCTACAGGTGTAAGCCTACCACCCGCGAGCTGTGCGAGGGCCATGGAAACAACATCTCCACCAACCAACAACAAAATTGTGAACGCATAGTTGCTTGGACTCGACCATGTCGAACGGAATGCAGCAGATGCCCCGTTTAGGTCGATAGCCCGATTTTCAAGAATTGGTGCCATCCAGTTTTTACTGATAATAAAAACAAAAAATCAAGTAAACGAGGAAGAGATGCAGGATCAATGCCTCTGTTCTGGTCTCCGCTGTGTGAACACCGCTCAGCCGCTTTATAGGGCCTGTTGAGTACTCAACTCAATAATAATCAAATCAGAACGGCGATGCCACTCCAAATTGCCGGCATCCCTGTACGGATGCTCAACCCGGAATGTTAAATGAACAACAGAAAGCGTTTCATCCATTGTGATACGCCCTGCACAGCGGCTGATGGCGATAAAGGGCTAGACGTTTTGGAGATAAAGCCCAATTCGTCAGCGCCGAGGTATGAGACCAGCTGAGTGCAGGGAGTGCATTAAGCGGTACATTCTAATTCGTCAACGCCAGGAAATATTGAGTGACTGCAGTGTAGTCGGATCATGGTACTTCAACACCATGCACTGTCATCATTTCTCTTCTTTATGTATGCCCAAGTGGTCCACGATCTGCGGGTGGTTGCCAGCTGAGCATCCAACAGAGGTTGGAGCAGCACAGTTGCGAAGGACTTTCAAGATGGGCTTGGCGGCGGCATTTTGGGAAATTGGTTAAGCGGCATAAATTCATGGCTGCAGGCTTCTGCTGCGATGGCCCATCTATGTCCCCTAGGTGTTCATGTCCATCGTGGTCTTATCTTGGTAATAGATCTCTACGAGCCTTCTATTCGAAGTGTTTAGTCACGCAATATGGACCACCTTATTCTCCCCGAGGGAGCCAAGCCATGGCTTAAACTAGCCTACGATAACCCCGAAACTAGTTGGTACGAGAAGGTTCCGGACGGCGGCTTCGACTTCCAAAACTTCTACCAGCGACTCGACGGGTGGGCGCACGACGAAGTCTGGGCCCAGCCCAAGAAAGACGATGATCTCCTCGGAGGCATTGAAGAGAACGCAGCCAAAAACCCCCCTAAATCACCATGGCAAGTCGACTGTTTCTTCCAGACTTGGCTCCTCTTCGGCACCATCGTCGAAATCTTTCGTCTGAGCGGAGTCGAGGCTAAGACTGGCGACTTTCTTGTCCCCATAACGCTGCGAAGCATTCACAAGCCGCAGACAGCTCGACTTGTCACGACGGCCAAGCTACCGGAGCTGATTCGGCAGTGGCGACAGGCGTATAAGGTGTCGAAGGACGCGAGTGGCTTTGACAAGGCTCTCCAGATTCTCGACTTTGTGGGCAAGATCGTAGATTACCACTGCGCGAACGGGAAAGACCACCGGTCCATCCACCAGTACGGCAAGATACTATGGGATGTATCGGCCGACACCACGACGGCCATCATCGCCGTCGCGTCCACGCTCCGCAAAGCCGCCTATTCCATCTACGGCAAGCCCGCTAACGAGGAGCGCTGGCCGGTAACTAACTCTGCTCTCCTGTACCAGCGTATACAACGGAAGTGGTGCCGGTCCGACGCGGCTATGATCATGGAGGATTTCGATATCGACGGTCAATACTATATTGCAGCGGCGACGGGGCGGACGCTCGAGGAGTTGGACGGCCACTATGCATGTACCGACCAGAGCTGCGAGGCGAAGATATCCGATGGGACGTACGCCACGAAGCATGATCCGGACTGTCACGAGGACGACTACGACCCTGAGCCCAGATTCGCTGGTCATGTGTTCCCAGAGCTAGGAACGAACCCTACAACCATGCGCGAGGCAATCAAAGGAATCATGGATGTTGGTCGCTTACCTGTCTTAAGATGGGACACGGAGCAGAGGGGCATAACAACGTATGGGCATGAGAAGGATGCGTACTCGGAGGACAGTTCCCAGTGCCCGCCGTTTGTAGCGATCTCTCACGTGTAAGTCTTCCCAACTATGCTCGCCGATAAGTAGGCGTGGTTCAGATACTCAACGATCTACAGGTGGGCGGACGGAAAGGGAAACCCCTTTGACAATTCCCTCCCTTACTGCCAACTAGAAAAGATCCAGGCCCTCGTAGACGCTCTCTGCGCCGACCACCTGCCCAAGAAAAGAGTACACTCGGCGCCCGGCTTCTGGATGGACACGCTATGCTGCATCGTAGGCACCGACAAGGAAAGCAAGGACTACAAGAAACGAAGCATCCAGTCGATGCGCGAGATCTACGGCGAAAGCGTAGCAGTGCTGATCATCGACCCATGGCTGATGTCGATTCCGTCGACCGCCTCCGTCTTCGAGATCTGCTACCGGATCTACGCGTCGGGGTGGTCGCGGCGTCTATGGACACATCAGGAGGGTTTCCTCGCCCGCGAGGTGTACTACCAGCTCCAGGATAAGCCACTCAAGCTAACGGAGGTCGACGAGATGGCGCTGGAGTTCCAGAAGAAGATGGCGTATCAGGGATGCCCGGTCACGTTCCCGCGCCAAGCCGCCAATAAGACGAGCTTCTATTATACGACCGTCAAGCGCATCGTCACCGGTATCCGCGAGGGCCAGATCCCGGCGCATGACAAGTGGCTTGTCTACAGCCACCTGGCCAAGTCCCTTGGATATCGATCGACTACGAACATCGACGACGAGCTGCTCTGCGTCGCGTCGGTGATCGGGCTGAACGTCAAGACGTACGCGCAGCTCGAGGTCGAGAAGGATCGCACGGCCACGGCCGAGCTGCGGATGAAGGCGTTTTTGCAGGAGATCGGACGCTTCCGGCAGGGCATCATCTTCAACAACTACAAGCGGCTCAGCCTGCCGGGGTTCCGGTGGGCGCCGGTGTCTCTGCTGGGGCACAGGTCGTCGGGGCTGGGCGACCTCAACGACAACAAGGACTCGCGCATCGAGGACTACAGCAACCTCAACCTCAACGACATCCACTTCGAGGTCAGCGCGCTCAACGTCAAGGTCAACGTGAACAAGTACATCCCGCGCCGGCTGGGCATCGACCGCGAGTACCTGTCCACCGTCATCGGCGACAAGACGATCCTGCTCCCTACCACTGGCCTGCCGATCGACTACCCGGGCTATGTCATCGAGTTTTCGTCCAAGAAGCACGGCCTGACGGTCAACATGGCCGAGCGCCGCTTTGGCGTGTCATACTCCCCGCCCATCGCCACGAGCATGCTGGCATTCCGGCCGCCGTCGATGCCAACCGTATCCATGCCGCCCTCGCTGGGCAAGGTCCCTAGTCTGGGCAAGGGCGGGTTTGGTTTTGGAAAAAGCACTCCGCCACCCGCCAAAGCCGTTGAGAAAACACCTCCCGTCGCATCTCCACCGCCCGAACCGCCTGCCACGGTTTCCTACAAATACGTCGTCTTTGTCGCTGACAACGACGTAGACTGGGCGTACGAGAGAGACTATGTCCTCATTCTGCAGAGGCCATTGGGCGTGGAAAAAGGGCCGCAGGAGTTTCTGGCCATGGTCGGGCGCAAGTCCGTCGGGCCG
The DNA here is from genome assembly GCA_022578505.1 of Nemania abortiva. Classification (NCBI taxonomy): domain Eukaryota; kingdom Fungi; phylum Ascomycota; class Sordariomycetes; order Xylariales; family Xylariaceae; genus Nemania; species Nemania abortiva. Next base: position 72,795 of record MU392671.1, read on the forward strand.
GGGAAGAGATACTGGGTGCAGTCGTTGTGCTCGGCTGTTGTGAGGGCCAGGAAGCCGAATGATGATCGGAAAGTCGATGCGGGTATTGATTATGTTGATGTCGGCGAGCCGGAAACAAACTGGGTGGTGACTTAGTTTCGCCTACTTGTTTAGCCCTCAATATTTTCTCTATAGTGTTAGCCATTCCTTAGATCTTCTTTCGAGTAATTATAACCAAATTTCTACACTGATTATCAATTCAAAAGCTTATACCCGAGGCTTATATGATAGCTATATGAGCTCTAATATGAACGCATGCTGGTTCTATGCAAACTGACCCAATCGCGGTCTGATGACTCAAGCAAGGTATTGAATTACTGTGCCCACGAAAAGGGGTGTTCATCTCTGATACTCCGGGTTGATAATCCGACGTGAAATCGCCATGCGCATAATCCGCACATTCGGACATTCCAATAGGGCGGACTTGGGTGAGACAGTTGGCGGGGTGACGCCACGCCACATGCATTACACAATATGTTTCACTCCGTCGGTCAGCCTACAACAATGTGCTCTACAACAAGGACTCTGGTTAGGTGTAGAGACACTAGCCATGAAAGAAGCGATCCATAGCCACAGCAGTCCCTCAGCCGTCGAAATATACAAGCCTTTCCCACGACCTCCAATTGACGAGCTTGAGGGCGAAATCCAGTTCTGCCACCCGGGGTACACCCCTCCCCATGACGTCCTGTTCACACTTCCGCGACTTGATACCACGTCCGCGGCTCTTGAACGTCTATACAAGGGTGTGCATTACGGAACCGCCCTGTTGGCCTGTCAAGTCATAGCCAACAATGCCGAAGGCTACCTTACATACGATCGCGAGGGGTCCGACCCGGTCGAATTAGAGACCGACGACGTGCTCACCGAATCCCAATACTGGTTCTTTACCGAGTTTCCACGTCGGAATCCATACCCCGTCGTTCCCAGTTTTCGAGATTGGGCTTTTCCGCATGGCAGCCCGCTCTTAGCGTGGCCTCGACCGCAATACATGGCGAATACCGACACTGCTGACGGTCGGTGTAATATCACGCAGACAGCGGGGCTGGTTAGCACGGCGCATCTGGTCCCGGTTGCAGATGAAGAATGGTATAAGATTAACGCCATGTCTCGACACGGAGATCATCATGATGTGAACCAGGACGCCAACAAGATTGTCCTGCGGCGTGACCTTTGCCACGCCTTCGATGATAACTACTTCGCCATTATACATAAGTTAAACAGCTATGTTGTCCATCAACTCAGTGCTAGCACAACCAGCACAAGGGAGTTCGCGTCAACTTATCACAACCACGCTGTACGGCTACCGAGAGATGTTGCGCCAGAGTTCCTATTTGCCCGTTTCGCCCGCGCCGTTCTGATGCTCGCGAAACCCTTTATAGCCCAGTCTCCCGTCAGACGCTATGTCGTCCGCTTCGGCATAGTGAATCGCGAAGACACAAAGAGTAAGAACCAAAATGCCGGTGCAGTCGCTTATAAGGCTAAGTCGGAATGGCTGTCGCCTACGCAGCTTTATGAGCAGTACGGCGCCGCCACCGCCACCGCTGCTAGGAGTAGGAGCTCTAGTGAGCGGGGGCAGAACGACGAGAAGCCGGTCCATAACCGAAAGGAGCGCGAGGGCGGGGACAGCAATAGCCGGAATGATACGGTCGGGGACTCGCATAAAAAGAAAATCGTAGTGTTGGAAGAGGGTAGAGGTCGGCCTCGAAAGCGGCTACGCCGTGATTTGCAGAGGCGGAGAGACTGGACGCTGTGAGCCACCGGTGGGATCAAGTCCGTCATATCCGCAAACATCGATCTTGCCGATTCATCATTTTACAGGCCTCAAGTGGAAAGCCGGCTGTTTTCTCCGCACGCAAATAGAAAGCAAGGAAATATAAAGACTGCTGGAGTATAGGATATACTCCTTAGCCTCCAATTTCAGTCATCACATGTATTCGTCGAGGTACGTTCCAAATGTTGGGCCAGAGCGAGTGGGTTGCCACGCAGCAAAGCGTAGGACTAACAAGGAGATTTTATCTAGTCATGCATTCACGGGCTACCAGCTTCGACTCCTGCTCTAGGCCGTGATCACGCTACCTTATGCAGCTAACAGGTGTTAAATTCGATTTAGTGTGCTCTCTAGATACTAGATTCGCAGGGCGGCCTCGTGTTCGATGGAATGATCGCTACTGCGATGCTTTTGCACATGATCATCTCATCCCCAACCTTACGAGACGGGCATCTATAGTAAATAAGACTCCCACATCAACCACGTTACGAGATTCAGGGGAGAGATATAGATACGCTGGTTGAATAGCCAAATGTAAGACAAATTTTAATGGTATATTTCCACCGCTCCGCCTATCAACCTCTATGAAGCGTCCTGCGTTCCTAAACCGGGACATAGATATCTACTATGTATTCTGTGCCCCTTCGCTGAACGTGGAGGATGCCTATGCACGCGGAGATTAGTGACCGGTGCCTCTCCTCCCCATGCTCACCTATAGGCATGCCAAGTATTACATTTCCTTCTCAGGTTTTAAAAGAAGCCCAGACTTCGATTCCCAGCCGGCGTAACGACCAGCCCTTCCACAGTTCTTCTCGTCTCCCTTACCTCTCGAGCGAGATCCCGGGGATCTGCGCCTCCTTCGTTAGTGCCGCGTATGTTCGCTGTGGCCCAGGTATCACACGAGGCTATCAGTTCTCCCACCCAGGGTTCTAATCTCGCTTCGGGCCGCCCATGTCTACCGAGGTCACGAACCCATAAGTTCACGGCATGGCATATCCACTCAACGAGCCTAGCTCGCCCGGCACCTCGGAATGGTACGGCTTGTGCCTCGAACATCGTTTCTAGTACCCGGACAACTAGGTCATGGCTCACGTCGAGATGCAGGAAGAGATTGATAGGCCAATAGACGTCAGCGCCTATTCGACCGTCCTGGCCATTCTCTACTGCATAACGACAGATTTCCGGCATGAGGGTCGGTATCGGGAAGATGAAGGAATCCTTGCTAGAACGGTGACAGATTCCCTCAATTTTGGTAATTAGTATTTCATATGGTTGCGGCGGTGGATCTTCTGGCTCTCCTGGCGCTGCGCCTTGTGCCTGGCGTTCTGCGTTGTATGCTGCCAACTGTTCGAGTACGTCATCGTGTGTCTGTTGAATCAAACTTGCCCATGTTTGGGCAATCGTGGTTGGATTTCTAAAGTCTGCTACGTGGTAGATGATCAAGCACAGATCATAGTACGCAGCCTGATCGGCGTAGAGGTTAAAGAGCTACACACTGGTTAGTGACTTGTGGATGGTGACGCCGCTAATAGTATTTTCATAGGGCTGCAGCTTACATCAGATAGAGGTTGAATCTGGCCATCTAAAGCCCTCTGAATCTCTACTTGCCGCTCTGCGGGAATTCTAGTGTCCGCTTTCAGCCGTTCTAGTAGATCATCTTGAATATTGGCAACCTCTAGTAATTCCGTAACGTCGTGGTTGAGGAGTTGCTGGTCCTGGCGGCTGACGCCAGCAGTCATTACACTCGCGTTGGTCTTCGCCCTGCTGAGTAAATTCAGCCGTTCTTTGATGGTAAGTGTAAAATCAGATTGCGCAAGGTCTGATTGGACTTTGGCGGCGTCGAAATATCGGCTACGCATCGTATAGAAGCGGCAAAGAAGTTCGGCGTGTGCGACATTTTGAGACGCGAGCCGCCGGAGGAATGTGGTGATATAGGGGGATTCGATGCCAAGTAAGCGCTCTGTCCAACCTTGTTCTATATACCAGTCGTAGAGGTCGAGGTGGAAGACCTCATCTGTCGAACTAGCGACAACGTTATAAGCCTCGGAACGTTTAGTCGCGATGAGCGTCAGCTTATTGTCAATCATCTCGGGTTCTCGACTTGACACAACATCCAGGTCGAGGAGGACCAGGTGAATTAAATTGTAACAGGCCTTGCGCTGATCAAATAACTTTGCCCTGGGATCCCTGGTGGGCTTTCCATCATTAACCCAGGATAGTGCCGATTTGCCTCGGTCTTTCGCGTCGGCGACAGTTAGACACAGCCGGATAGCCCCTGCATAATACCGGAGCTGGATGTATTGTGTGATTGCTGATTCGAGGTTAGCCTGCGAAAGACTAAAAGCAACCTTCTCGAAATGTTTCAAACTGTCCAGTAAAAGATTAAGCGACACATTTGAATTCAACGAAGGTTCCGAAGCCTTTTTAAGTTGCTCTTGAGCCTTGAAGATGACTACGTCGTCAGCGCTGCAGAAGCTACCGCACTTCCGTCGTAGCGCATCTGCTACTGTCTCGACATTGGATCCATTTTCGATATTTCGGTTTACGATAGCTTTCACGAGTACTTTGGCCAACTGTTTCCCCGGTGTCTGTGAAAAGAGTCGTTCATACGTAAGGTCTCTGAGACCTTGTTGAGATGGTTCGTCCAACCTTGTATAGATGTCGGTGACTCGTTCTTCGAATAGGGTTGTGACAAAAGAGATACCCTCTGTAATGTCCGTCATGAGAACTTCCACGGCATGCATAGCTTGATGCTCCCCTTGCAGGGCAAGCTCTTCCTGCTTAGTCGCTGCCTGTCGCAAATCGGAGGGGCCCGAGAGGCCCTGAATAAACGAACGATTGGCGTTGAGGAAGTCTCTCAATGCGATGACGCCATTTTGAACGTCTCTTAATTTGGACAGAGGGACAACGCTATTGACAACGAACGCTCCCGCACTGTTAGTGCTTATTGAAATTACCCTTGACCTCCACAAGGAACGGATGAGTCTGCTAAGGTAAAGCGTGATAGCTCCGTGACGTGATGATGGTCGAACCATTTCAATCGTCGCGGGCTGTCCATCCGGCTCGGGTAACATGGGGTTGCCGCCAAAGTTAATGAAGACCTGCTTTGCCCGATCTAGGGTGGGTTGATCGATAGCGCTACGTCCACCACCAAACTGGCCGGGATCTCCTTGACGACAGGCGACAGCCAGTGCGGCCGTGATGGTTTCCACGCGACCGTAGGCGCTCTGGAATTTTGAAACCTCCGCCTTCAGTCCTTCCTCTCCAGCCGTGGTCCTAACCACCAACGCAAAGATGTCGACTAATCTCCTGCGCCGCACAATGTGGACGCCAGTGTTGGTCAGAATAGCGAACTCGCTACCGCTAGGATCGTCAAACTGAACTGCGAGTTCGTTCCCAAAACCCATGGGTTGATCCGTGGCAGCGAATGGTTTTGTGACGAGGCCGATATCCTCGACCCTACCACTAATCTGCAACCAGTTGGCCTGCTCATAGTAATTCAGGCCTTGTGTCCGGCCGCTATTCTTGATACGGCCACTATCGGGGGCTGATATGAACAATACGTCAATATCGGGCCGATCAGGCTTGCTAATAAAGTCGAAGAAGTAGCCAGGCGGGAAACGAATGCCACGGCGGCTGTCCCTTAGAGCACCGGAAGTTACAGAGACATCGTTAGTGCCATTGAATAGATCGGCTCTGGATCGTCGTTGGTTAGGTTCGAGGGGAGGGGGAAACTTGATGGCTTGCAATTGCATGCTCTGGGGTACTCGGGCCGAGGCGCCGAGCATAAATGACGATGCGCTGGTAGCGCTCATGAAAAGACGACAGCCTGTGTTGGTTAATGCCATGAGATGCACCTTGTTGTCCTCGGTGGCGGATACGGGGCTAATCGATACAATCTTCATGCTCTCGCCGAGCAAAGGGGATGCAGCGCTCATAATGTGAGCGATATCACGCAGAAAGTCATTCTTGTACTTCTCAATCACTCTGGTCAACTTGTCGGGCCCCTCCATGTAATAGGTCCGCACAACTGAGTTTTCGGAGAGCGTGTAGAGGAGACTTCTGCTATCGTCTACGACGAGATCTACGATACGTTCGCGGCCAGCCCCGCGCAACTTCGCGGGGATGGGCAACACGGCAGCCCAGCCGCTCTGAGTATGATTGATTTTTCCAGTCCTATTGGAGAACCATTTCTCCTCCTGCTGGTAGTACAACTCGTAGACGTCGTTGTCGGTCCGGTTTGTATAAAAAATGCGCCCACTAGCGGAGCCTACTATGAGGCAGGGGTCCACCGGCGACCGCAGCGTCATTCTCGTCCCGTACAGCTCAATGTTCTGGGAGCCTGTGGCAGTTCGTTGGCGAGAGACGCCGAGTAGAGTAATTTCGCTGGCCGAGGCAACAACAAGAATGTGGCTAATGATGCTGTTAAATATGCCACGCTTCGGTGGGACGAGCTTCACAGCTGTGATGCTGTGCTGGCAATCCTCGTAGCCGATCAGCTCGGGATTTGGATGTGTATAATCCCATAGATATAGGCAGTTGTCGATGGCGACCCAGGCGTGGTTAAGCTCGGCGAACAATCCCATTGCAGTCGAAACCTGAGCATGGTCATACTGCTCGAAGACAGCCTGGGGAATTTGGAAGTGGTGTATTTGCTTGAAGGGCGCCCACGCAGAGTCATGCTCGGCCAAATCATATTCGGACGATAGATCTGAGAACTGGTTAGTGCGTCGATACGGCAAGGCAAGGCATATGGAGAGGTAGTGGGAGCGATTGTGTGCCGCTCAAAGAGGACTCACGTCTGCAGTAGCTGTCCAGCTCAGGATAGTGCTCGTCTCTCGCCAGGGCATTGTTGACATAGGAGGCAGCCTTCGTTAGCGGAGACTGGGGGGTTGCGGGCGTCGGTACACTTCGTGGCACAGGCTCGTTGTTGGCGGCGGCGCGTGCAGGGTTGCTTGGTTGGCCGCCCTGGAGGTTCTGGGGGTTCTGGGGAAACAGAACCCGGCGGACAGGGTCTTGCTGGACGTTGAAGCGGGATGCGACGGCGGGCGTATTTAGAAATGCGCCCGGAAGAGCGTGCCCTGGCGTTTGGAAGGACATGGCGCGTGGCGGTCGTCGAATCGCTCGTGGAGATGGTGGTGGCGGACGGGAGCTGGGAGAGCGAGCCGTGCGGAATCTAACGCATCAACGGCGGCGGTCGAGGACGAAGCAAGCCAGGGTGGCAGCTGGACTGAAAAGAGATGCTACCGGGTCATCAATGGTGACAAGCAAGACGGGACTTTGGTGATACAGTGAAAGGTACGTAGGGATGAAGCAGCAGCACACGGGGATATGACCAGCAGAAAGACGCGTCGAGATGCTAGTGTATTGGATGCGCTTGTAACTAGAGAGGAAGACAAGGTGAATGGAATATAAGAGAAAAAAAAAGGGTCGGCAATTTACAAGACCCTGCGCGGCTTACAGCAGTTTCGTGGTGTTGCGCGCAGGTGTTTGTGTAGGTGAGTATCTGCTGGACGTTATCTATGTCTATGTCAACACAATTATTGCTAGATGCGAAGAGGCTGGAATTTTTTGCTGGTCGCGCCGATAGCACTTGCTGGAGCTTCCCGCCTGGTAAGACAGCACTGTATTTACTTTCCAGGCATAAGTAGTTAGCTTGACACATATTTGCACTGTGACCAACCTACTTAGGTAATGTTATACCCCTGCGGAGCGGCTCGAACATGTAGGTACTGTATGCAGGTGGACTGGATGAATGTGGACGTGAGATCTAGATAGATAATCACCTAATCCTAATTAGGTAGCAGCTATATAGCATACCTACTTAACCTAACTTAGTACTTACATGTTGACAGTTGCTTCTACCTCTTGTACGTAGCTACTAGGTAGGGGTTAAGTGTATTCATCAACCTCATTGTTCCTCTTGACCGCCTAATAAAGTACAAAAAAATCCACGTTATCAGCTAGTACCCCAAACCCGGTTCAAAGTCTTAGAACGCCAAGATTGCGCTTCAACATGTGTTCATCTATATAGTGACATGTCCTGGTAACATAGATAGAGATCGGTTCGTTACCACCATGACTGGAATCGACCAAGGCGGCTTACAAAATCTAGTGTACTCTCTGACGAAGAAATAGGTTTGCTCATTCGCCCCGTCATTCCTTTCCAACTTGATGCAGTCTTGCCATAGCCACTCTTTAATTCTTCTTAGCCTCGCGAGCCGCCTTTCTCAGGGCCCGGTTGCGGATGTCGACGTGCATTGACCGGTTGACTTTTAGACCAACGGAGCTGCCGATGCCGACTGTGTTTTCAATGAACCAGGCCATAAGTGCATGGCTCCAGTGCGGCGTGTACGTAAAAGCCGTGTTCTGCCAGCCGCCGAGGCCGACCTTTCCCAGCGCCGCACGGACGAATGGCTTCGGGGTCGGGATAAAGAGGCTGGGGCGACGCACCTTGCTCATCGCCGTTGTGATGAGGTAGGCTAGAACCAGCTGCACATCTACGTTGTCGGGTTTGAGCTCGGCGGCAAGTGCGGTCGACCAGTGCTGAAGGAAAGCCTTGCTACCGGAGTATGTGGCCAGCAGCGGTGTGGGCATCCAGCCACCAAAGCTGCCCAGAGTGAGAATGAGACCACGTCGGCGACTCTGCATTCCTGGAGCCACGATTCGGGTGACCTTCAGGGTTCCTCTGCAGTTGATATTGATAATGTTCTCCATCTCGGCATCCTCAGTAAGCGTAAAGGGAACGGGTATGCTATGGCTCTGGCCCACGTTGTTGATGAGAATACCAACGTCGAGGCCATCAATGCGCTTCGCCAGACGGGCGTAATCAGCGTCGTTGTCAACCGCCGCAAAATCCATGGCTAGGATGTCCGTCTGTAGACCCGGGTATTTGGCTTGCAGCTCAGTTTGGAAGCTTTCGAGCTTAGACTTAGTTCGAGATACGAGGAGAAGATTGAAGCCCTTCGCAGCGAGCTGCGTAGCAAACTCTTTACCCAGGCCATCAGATGCACCAGTAATGACAGCCCATGTGCCTTTCCCGCCATACTTCCGGAGCTGTAAGCACATACACAGTCAGTGTTGACTTCGGCAAAATAGTCACCGCGAGCTCATTCCGGGTATGCTCTACTCACATTGGTGCCGCTAAGCACAAACATGCTTAATACTAGACGGACGAAGCTCAGAACCTTGGAGCCTACCCACAGAGCGCCCAGACCCGCGAGGGCCAGCTGGGCGCTCCGTGGCACGGCAGCAATGGCATCGTGAATTGTGTCCATTGCCAGAATACAACTAGACTGGTGGGATATCAGCTAATTAATAAATCAAGTCGGTTGCGCTGTATACAGACAGCGGAAAGAAACACCGAGTACCAATATTCAAACCCAGAGGTGTGCTCTCAGGGGTATCTAGCGGGGGGCCTCTGACGATGCGGATCGCTCTGAGCAAAAGTTTTGTGGGCTAGAATTCCACTCCGTACGGAGTGATAAATCACTAAATTGTCAATAGAGCTAGTGGTGGCTAATTTAGAGCTCTTGCCATGAGGTCATTGGATCTAATTGCCATATGATGGAGCTCTTATTTTGTATTTTCTTGGGGGACAGCACTCATGCATGTGTATTTTGTTGGGGCCAAGAGCTGGATCAGCTTATCGATAAATAATTCCCGAAGACCCCTGGCCAGACCCTGGCACAGAGGATGTATCCAGGTACAGCAGTACTCCGTACCTACGGTATTTTTGTTATGCGCTTCTCGCTCTGCACGCGATAGGTATCATTTTCCACAACTTTCACTATCAAGTGTCTACTTCACGAGATGGATGCCCTAGTCAACACGCTGAAAGCGTATCTACCAGCAGGCGAAGGCTATTTGCCATATTACATGTTTGGGGTAAGCTAGCTATTATTCATCACCCCTACACGAGCTTCGTACTAACACAGCTCCGAATCATAGCTCTCCGTCATCTCCGTCGGCAACTCGCTGCAGAACTACCTCACGCTACATTACTCGCGGCGCATCTACAATGGCCAATTCGTGCCGAACCCGTCCCTGTCGCCCAAGTCCACCAGCTTCGACCCCGAGGACTCGACCCTGAAGTTGACGCCCGCATCCGCCGTCAACACCAAGGACGGCCGCACCACCGACCAGGTCACGCCCCTGGCTGCAAGGCTGTTCGGCACTTACACGTTCATCTCCGCCATCGTACGCATCTATGCTAGCTACTACCTCCACCTCGCCCCTGTGTACAACATGGCTATCTGGACCTACGTCGTCGCCCTCTTCCACTTCGGGTCCGAGTGGGCCGTGTACCGCACTGCCTACCTCGGCCCGCCGATTCTCTTCCCTTTCTTTTTCGCTACCCTCGGCATTATCTGGATGACTTCCCAGTACAATTTCTATGTGCAGGCGTAGGAATCTAATTTCAGATGGGACGAGCGTCGTCCGAACTTGTGATGATGCGTCTATGTGTGGAATACTAAATGTTATACATCGTCCAACATTTTATACCCTAATATATAAACTTGTAATCCTGCTCATTGTAGCTTTTTTCTGTACAACTCGCTCCCACAGTCCCTCAGCCGGGCAGCGGCTTGTTCGGGGGTAATGTCCCTCTGCGGCTCAGCCATCAGCTCATATCCAACGAGGAATTTGCGCACGGTAGCTGAGCGCAGTAGCGGTGGGTAGAAGTGCATGTGGAAGTAGCTGTTATTGATTTCTTCGTCCGTCCCGTCCAGGGGGGCCTGGTGGATCCCCGAGCTGTAGGGGAAACTCGTCTCGAAGAGATTGTCGTATCTCCTCGTAACCTCCTGGATAGCTTCGGCGAAGTAAAAGCGCTCTTGCTCGGTGAGATCGACGAGGGCCCGAACATGTCGCTTGGCGATAATCATTACCTCGAACGGCCAAACAGCCCACCAGGGGCAAACGACGAGGAAGAAGGCGTTCTGGTACACTATGCGCTCCTTCTTCTCCATCTCAAGCTTTACGTAGTCCCCCAGAAGATGGCGGCCGCCGTGCTCGGCTCGGTATTTGGCCATCTGAACTGCCTCCGCGGCCGGTTCCTCAGGCAGCGTACTCGTCGTCCAGATCTGACAGTGCGGGTGAGGGTTCGAGCATCCCATGGCCGCCCCCTTATTCTCGAAAATCTGCATGTATCGTAACTGCTGCGTTGGGTGGGGCACCAAGCTCTCGGGCGGCGCCTCAAGACGCATCAGATCCATAGCAGCCGCGATTTCACTGAGCGGGTTAGTCGGGGCGAGATGGATGGCGTAGATGCGCGTCCACGTCTCGATGACGGGAAGTATTTCTTTCGCCGGCATGTCGGCAAGAGTAAGGTGATGCTTGGGCGAGAAAGTGAGGACGAAGCATTTACCCTTGACTCCTTCCGCTCGCAATAATAGTGATGAGAGATCTATCAACAGTCAGAGCGATAGTTTGTCATATCTGTAATCAGCGAGTCTACTCACCTTCGCTCGAGGATTGGAAGTCCGGCTTGTAATCCTCCTGCACCTCCTTCACGGCGCTGTAGTCATTGACGAAGACGAAGGTCTCTTTGTAGTCTGGGTTGCTGTCGCCCTGGGCTCGAGGGTTTCGGGGACATAGGTAACACTAGTGACGTCCAGTTAACTTCAAGGAGCGCAGCTGTAGCGGGCAGTGAAACGCACTTTAGGATCGTATTCAGGTAGCTTATTGGTTCCGGGGCCTTCCTGCTGACCTCTGTACAGGACGATGTCAGATATTTGACAGCTTGCCCCCCTTCATGAGGGAGCTCTGCGCAAGGAGACTCACTGCCAGGGCCGCTTTGTTCGGTGAGGCGACACAAGGAGCCATGATCCTCTGAGGGGATTGTAGCGCCTGTGGGAAATATCGTCGAGGATCTTGTCTGGCATCTTAAGGAAGAAAGAATACAAGAGTAGGTGTCCAAGGGCGTATGCGCTTTGTAAGTTTGCGCTAAAAGATGTGAGCTGCAGAGGATCGCGCGAGTATAATCACGTTCGATCCAAAGGTCGCCAACACCCTCAAAGAGGCAAACTGAGGTAATAAATAAAATTTATCTGTCGTGTTTCGGCACAAATAAGTAAAAATGAAGATTACCTTGGCATGTATCTGGCTTTATATACTGTACTCGGAGCAGTTTTCGCACGAAGATACAGTACCTAGGTAGTAGTAGGTAGTAGTACGAGGTCAGGTGGGATACCTACCCCTCCAAAAGACTACCTAGAGAGCCCCGCGCCCACTAATGAATGATGCACATGTTCCCTGCAGACACATTGATTGATTGCTGGTTATACTAGACCTCAGCGACAACCTACAGTACAAAATAATTCTCGTACTGCAACATCTCACCTCCTACTCCATCTATGTTTGCATTTCTTCGGATCCCCTTAGCAAAGCGGCATGAATTTAGGATCCAATAATCAGTACGGTCTCTCATGTAATAACAAATACGTGCTTGGAGCTCATATAATCCGATCCTGTTGGAATGTGTTACCGTGAGGTAATTGTCTATGTGTACCGAACGCGGACGGAGCCTGCTAGACTGGGTACAGTAGGTAGAATAAAATAGTGAAATTTAAGGGAGATGGGGTTTGCCTATTAAGGGACTTTTACCGTAGCGCGCCGCCGCCAGCTCTGATACGTTAATCATGTAATTATAAAGTATAAACCTCGAAGGCAGAGTCGCTTTGCGTGGGAGAGCGCGAGGCATCGGACTTCCAATATTACAGCAAGCAAAGGAAGATAAGGAAGACAAAGCTACCGTACTCAAGTTGCCTCAGCTCTGTATTCTGTAGCATTCGTGATCCGATAGGTACGCATAAATATCTTGCCCCACGAATAGCTCCCCTCCATGCTAAACCGACTTTGGCACCGAGATGTCTAGCCCAGCTCCCCCAGGCTCATGCGGGTTAGCGGGTTAGCACACAGTATGTACCTATGTATTTGATGCTAAACCGCATAGCTCACGTACCGTGTGGGACCACTACCATCCATTGCCGCGTGCGACGAGCAACACCGTTCCCGAACGTCGTGTCAGCCTAGTTGCACGAAACTTGAACATCATCAATCTATCCATCAATCCATCAAACTATCATCTCGAACCCTCGATTTCCATCAATACGAAACCCTCCCGGCATTGCGACACCCTTTCTCCCGCCGAATGTGCCAGGCAGCCCGACCAACCCTTTCTGCTCGCTAAGCGACGTTCTTCGCCTTCCTCGCGGTCCCTCTCCCTCCTCGGTCTGTTTTGTTCTCTTCATCTCGCCACCCTGGCTGAAGATATGGGCGTCATCCGTAAGAAAACCGCCGCTCGCGGTGGTGAGGGCGGTGTAAAATATGTTTGCGACGTGTGTACTGCAGATATCACGAATACCGTACGTCTTGTCGCCCGTAATCGCACTCCCAGCATCTCCCCTCTCAAGCTTCGCACGCGCGAACACGTCTATCTACCCCTCCGCGCGCCGGGATAAGGTTCAACCCCTCCTACCTTCCACGATTGCTGATTCGCCACCAGGTCCGCATACGATGCGCCCATAGCGCCTGTAATGAATATGACTTATGTGTACAATGTTTCGCAAATGCTGCCTCGAGCGGCTCGCACCAGCCCGCCACCCATCCCTACCGAGTGATAGAGCAGAACTCTATACCCATATTCGATCAAGATTGGGGCGCCGATGAGGAGCTGCTCCTACTGGAGGGCTGCGAGATTTATGGTTTGGGTTCGTGGGCCGACATTGCAGACCATATAGGCGGCTACCGTCATAAGGACGAAGTTCGTGATCATTACCTCAAGGTCTATGTGGATTCACCATGCTTCCCACTGCCAAAACGCTGTCGACCCGACGACATGGAGTTAGCCGAGGAGATCTCCCGCGATCAGTTCCAAGCGCGCAAGAAGCGAAGGATAGAAGAGCGACGAGAGGCACAAAAGAACGCCCCTCCCCTACCACCCAAGACCAAGCCTACGGCCAGTGTGCCTTCATGTCACGAGATTCAGGGGTACATGCCTGGCCGCTTAGAGTTTGAGACGGAATACGCCAACGAGGCCGAGGAAGCCGTTCAGCTCATGCAGTTCGATCCCGGTGACGGCATTAATCCTCGAACCGGCGAGCTCGAGCCTGAAATGGAACTGAAATTAACCGTCATGGATATCTACAACTGCCGACTAACACAACGTGTGGATCGAAAAAAGGTCATCTTTGAGCATAATCTTCTCGAATACCGGGAAAATACACGGCTAGAGAAGAAGAGGACCAAGGAAGAACGAGACCTCCTCAACAAAGCCAAGCCATTTGCGCGCATGATGAACCATAACGACTTCGAAGCCCTATGCCAAGGCTTGCTCGATGAGCTGAACTTACGTCAAGCCATTACTCAATTACAAGAATGGAGGAATCTTAAAATCGGAGACCTTCGAAGTGGTGAGAAGTACGAGCAGGAGAAGGCGCAACGGATCCAAAAGGCTATTCCCATGGGCTCTATGGACCGCGAGAGGATGGCTTCGGCGCAACGTTCTAAGCAGAACGTACAACCCGAGCCCCCTAGCGGAGCAGCCCTCCTAGTAGCACCAGAGCTTCCATTCCGGCCGGGAACAAACGGCGCCATAGTACCCGTGCAAGGGACACAGGATGCGCCTACAAATGGCGAGCCCAAACCACTCACAGATGGCTACGCGCACGAGACGACTACGAATGGCGTCGTTACCAATGGGATATCCGCGCAGACCCGGCCACGGTTTATCTCGCAGCCCATCTCGGGAGTACAGCCGATCGTTCTCAGCGAGGACAACGCCCTTGACATGCACCTCCTAACGCCGGAAGAGGTGGAGCTATGCAAAGTTTCACGGCTGCAGCCGAAACCGTATCTTATGATTAAAGAACAAGTGCTAAAGGAGGCATTAAAGGGCAATGGCAGTCTGAAGAAGAAGCAGGTCAAGGAAATATGCCGTCTAGACTCCCAGAAAGGAGGCAGGATATTTGACTTCTTCATTAATTCAGGCTGGATCGCTAAAGCTTAAGGGCTATTTAGTCCTTGTGAATTTATGATACGATGCGGGAGGTGGTTCTCGTTTAAAGCCATTCCAAGGAACTCAGTTCTAGTATATAGACGCCCCCGCTGTAGCAAGGCGGACTCTGCCCGTGGGAGGTGTAGGCCATGCGATGGGTGCTTATCCCGAGAATTACTTTGACATGCCGTCCACAATGCGAAGACATAGATATACCTTGTATGTACCATTCACGATTGTACGAAGAGATATGACGAGAAATCATGACGTATACTATGTTAAGCCAACGCTACTACTTTGACTGATAACGATGTGGTACAAGAAGGTCATGACTGCGCCGTTGTGCTCTAAGGCGGCCAGAGACCTCACCGCCGTTTACCAGCAAATCATAATGGGTACATACATTGTCCCCCTCCGCTGCGTCAACAACTCAGCCCATGTTTAAGACGGTCCGGGTCACAGCATACCTATTCAATTGGTAAACTCAAACTGACACTAGGCTTGGTTCCACGAGGGCCGCCTCTCGGTTAGTTATGCTTATTAAAGTTCCATGTAAGCATGCTAGGTCGTACTAAGTTCCAATGGTGGTTGTTCATAGATCACATTTTGAGGCAGGATGGTGATACGTCCAGTACATTCTTGGATTTGGCAGCTCAGACCGAATCTCGTACGTGATAGCTCACACTACGACACGATCTGTGGATGAACCTACAAAACCCGGATGTATGTGTTGTTTTGCGTCGACAAGATCTAGTAGGGACTTTCTTGGCATGTCAATTCAACTAGGTAATAAAAGTGTCAGCCGCGCCAGACTGCCTGTACAGTAAGTGTGTAACCGTAAAAGAGAAACACACACAGAGCGGAAGGAAAGGCTGGGCAAGAATTGGAAGGGAGAAGGAACTTGAGTAGTACCCACTCCCTTAGCCGTAACGTCACTTCTACCGATTATTTATCCCAACTTGTGTACCCCCTACTATCTTTCAAGTCGCATACTAGCATCTCTTTCATTTCCCTCCAATCCCCAGATTCCAGTAGAGCTATTATCCTATTCTTAGCACATGCACTTTCTCCCCATCCCATCGACGCAGAGCACTAGACTAATGCCAGATTGACAGGGGACAGAGCTGTGCATGTTGCTTGAGCTAAGCCTAAACCGATCGCCGGCGCAGCGCCACGCAGCCCACCCGTCCTATTAGTGCAACCCTGCATTTCGCCTGCTCTCTCGTTCTCTTCCCGTGATGGCACATAATGGCCATCTGAACTCCCTCCTAGGCTTCATGCCTCGACGCAATATCTTTCTCCCGACGCTCTGTATCGTCCTTCTCATCGCAGTATGGACCCTCCGACTCCCTAACTCCAACTCTTATCCTTATCCCTCCGTGGATTGGTTCGAGTCCAAATCCTCCTCCTCATCGTCTTCATCATCCTCATCATCGTCGTCGCCCGGCTCATCGTCACCAGAACCACTATCAGAGCCACTATCAAAACCATTATCCGATTCCTCGTCGTTCTCGCCATCCTCCTCCTCTTCCTCTTCGTCGGCACCGCACCCGCCGACGTCACAAGACCAGAAGCCTTCAAAATCTTCATGGAAACCCCCCTATTTACCTTCGATCCCCGGCAATGACGTTGATTTGTCCCAACCCGACGCACCCTTTGTCGGCTGGCCCTTAAAACGTGTCTGTGACGAAGCTACATGGGTGGAGGGCCTGGTCTATATTTGCGACAATAACTCGGGGGGCATTGGTAACATACGAAACTACATTCAGACATGTCTACGTTACGCACTCGAGGCTGGCGCTACGGGTCTTACCATCCCGAAAATTCGCAAGCGCAATGAGAAGGATCTAGCTGATCTCTTCACTGACTTCCTGCCTTTCGATTATATGTTTGACGAACAGCACTTTCGGGACGCCTTCAACGAAAACTGTCCGCAGATCACCCTCTACAATGATGTCAAAGACATCCCCGGCGTCGGCGAGTCTCCCAAAATCAACAGCATCACCCCGAAGGATCTTGGCAACCGCGAAGGCTGCGACCCCTGGGACCAGAACAGACATACCGATCGATTTGGCCTCGCTTTCCGCAGGTGGCTCAAGAACGAGAAGCACGGCCACAAACCAACCAAGGAACATCCGCGCCTCGTCCGCTTCAATTGGGGCGTTCTCTTCGATTGGCAGATATACCGTGATGGGCCTGAGATGGCCGCCACCTTTGGCGGCATTCTCAAGCTCAACGACAAGTTTCTACAGCTGGGGAAAAAGACGCTCCAGAAGATGCATGCATTTGCTCGCGCCGACGGCGCCAAGGACGGCGCCTTTGTCGGCATCCACTTACGGACCGAGAGCGACGCCTTAGGCTTCTGGCCGCACTACGACATGCAGTCGGAGGCCTATATGGAACAGGCCCGTGAGCGAGGTTACCAGACCGCTTACCTCGCCACAGGAAACTTGACGGAAGCGGACAAATTCATAGATGCGGCTATCGAAATGGCACAGATGAAGGTTGTGACCAAGATGGATCTCCTATCGGACGATGATCTGGACGAGCTAGAGGCGCTCAGCTGGGATCAGCAGGGTCTTATTGACTATGTCGTCCTATTAGGAAGTGAGTTCTTCCTAGGCGTCCAGCCCAGCAGCTTCTCGGTTCACGTGGCCATGAAGCGCCATCTCAAGACCGGAGGTCTGTACACGCGGCCGTACAAAACGGGCACGGAGGGAGATGGACTGTCCTATATCGTAGGCAGGTATGAAAAATACTGGGGGAGCTGGTTGTTTTTATGGGATGGCATGTGGCCTTGAAGCGATGGGTGCAAATCGCCTAGAACCCGCTCGAGTATGACCGTATTGCTACCTATGTATTACTTATACCACTAGAATCTAGAAAAGCTGCTGGTAAGCGAGGTTAGAGGCTAAATGACATAGACAGTACACATCATTTGAACCACTCAGCGCTCCTCACTTACAAATGTATGCCTTAGGTAGGCTTCATATTGAGACTAGAATGACGTACCTGCCTTAGGATCTTGGCGCCATGCACCATGCATGTATCGGATATTGTGAACTTTTTATGCATCTAGCACATATACCTACGTGGGGTTTAGATTTACATACTCATTCGCCCAGTATCATCTGGGCAAGTTTAAGAAGAACAAACAGTGAATACACCTAGACTTACGTTCCAACTTTCACCGATCTCATATTGAGTTACTTTCAACTTACATATAGTTTCCCTTATCTACTTCACAGTAATTGAACCCGAGCTCATACACGATTCGAGTACGCCGGTTCATCACCACCAACACTCCCATCATTATTCGTATCGCTTACTAAGAGGAAGACCAAAGCCATATCAACCTATCATGTCTCTTATCACACTATCCAGCTTAGAGCGTATCGCCGCGTCTAAGCTGGCCGAAATGCTCCTCGCTGCCAACGCTGCCAATACCACGAAGGCCAGGGAGCAAGAGGGGAAGATTGCTGTTGTTGATGTTCGGGATGATGGTAAGTTTTTTTTTTTTTCTTTTTTAAGTTTTTGTTCTTCGTTGGTTGGTTGGCTGGTTCATTCGTTTGTTCTTCCAGCTATATTTCTTATTCTGTTCGTCTTACTTGTTTTATTGCTTCATAAAGGTACACTCCGCTTTCGCTTGGTTCACGGATCTCGGCAGGCGAAGCGGCGATTCCGTCTGCTCATTGCAGACCCCAAACATCTCTATGTTGTCGCTACAGAAGGTGTATTACGTAAAGCAACCAGTTGCAATACTTTGTCAAACAAAGAATGACTCACGCCCCTATCTCACCACAGATCATATAGGCGGTCATATCCGCGGTTCACTGCACTTCCCCAGCCGCAGCCTCGACGCCACGATGCCGACACTACTGCGCAAGCTCGAGAACAAAGAGGTCGTTGTGTTTCACTGCGCTCTAAGTCAGCAGCGCGGACCGGGCGCTGCGTTGCAATATTTGAGAGAAAAAGAGGCTGCTGGTGCTACTCCTGGTGGAAAAACGACAGGAACAGAGGGTGAGAAGAAATTACAGAAGGTATATGTCCTTGACCAAGGGTTCGTCGGCTGGCAGGAGGTTTATGGGCTCGATGAGCGGCTGACGGAGGGCTATCGGAAGGAACTTTGGGAGGAATATTAAAAGGGCTTTCCCCGTAAAGTGCCAGGTATCGAACAGTGAAGCAAAGTGTTGGTGAATAGAAAGGCTTACTGTGTGAAATAGTGAAGAGCACATTTCGCATAACAAGGTTGCAGCGTTGCTATGAAGCCTCCGGGACTAGAGTTTCTTTCCAGCATCCTAAATTAGAGTCGCCCTATCACGTTCACGCCAGGATTAGCTCATCGATGCATGGCGCCAATTAGTTAAATGCAATAGATTATTCAATTGAAAGATAATGCTACACTAGTTTTACAGCCGAGCCGCTAAGACAAGCTTCGCTCGGTGGCCGGCTGGGTAATGAGAACAAGTACTCAAGCCGTCTCTTAACCCATGTATCCGTTGTAGCCAAATTGATTGCTGGCGATATATAGTGGTGTACCCTCTCAGAATAGGGCAGCGACCAGGGCAGCGAAGGAAACGAGGCCAACCGAGGCCGGGACTAGACCGGCAGCGGCATTCGGTGTCTCAGTTGGGCTGCTGCCGCTGGAAGCTGAGCTCGAGGATGATCCGTCAGTGGGAGTAGATCCACTAGTGTTAGACGCGTCGTCGCTGGTGGTGGAAGTGGAGGTGAGGACGACGGTGGTGGATGGGCCAACGCTGATGACGAAAGAGGAGTTTCCCTGCGCAATGGTCGTGGTGCCGGTTGGAAGGCCAGCTGGGATGGTCGCGACGGGTGGCATGGATGTGACCACGGCGGGCTGCGACGTCTCCACGGCAGGCTGCGATGTTTCGGCCGCGGTGCCACCGCTGGGGAGACCGGTGATGACGCCGTCTGAATTGGTCTGCGTCAACAGCGTCGTGGCCGGGTTGGAGTACTGGTAAGTGTAGGTGGTGACGGTGGTGATGGCTGAGCCGACGCTGTTCGTAAAGCCGATGGTGAGTGTCTGTTGCGACGGCGCGTTAGTTAACAAGGCAAATTTTTGATATGTCCGTCCCAGGGATCGTGGAGGACTTACAGTGGTGTGTTGGCTGTCATCCTGTGCCAGTGCAACACCGGCTAGCAGGGGAGCAGCGAGGAAAGCGAAAGAACGCATCTTGATGATACTGAGTGTATTATGTATTATTATGTATTATAACTGCACAGGAGAAGATGAAATAGAAAGAGCTGTTGAAACGACAGACGGTGGTTGAAAAGTAAATGTAGTGTTAGAAAAAGAAGGAAGAGTTGGGTTGAGAAAGGGGTAAGACATAATAAACAAATAAGTACCTACCTAATATGTAGATCTACGCGTTGCGCAGTGACTTACTTCTGAATACGAGGTGACATCCTTGCAATATTAAAAATAGTGGCAACATTTAGACTGGGGCTTGGCCATTAATACGGCCGAGTTATACCAGCAATAGGTTACGGACATAACTACAGCTGTACAGCATACACACGTATTATCCGCCTTTGAGCTGTAAATTTTGTATTGGATAATTGAGACGTGAAATCGCATACTGTACGGAACCAAATCACTGTGCTCACGGACTTGATTGGACAGCGCCACGATGAGTCAGCAGACGCTTTGATGCCGAGCATTCAATATTGCGACATATTTTCCTTTTGTCGGAAAGGGGCTTAGACGTGGCTGAAAGAGCATTGTTTTGTCGCGGCTCGAGTATATACAATGCAAACACCCCAAGACCAATGAATTCATTGGATTATTACACAGTGTCTTTTCAATTGTCCACATCGAACTTTGTGGCGTTACCGGCCGTCTTTCACGATACAACAACAGTTTGTGTGATCGGAATTTCGTATCTGATTCTTAAGTATGTTCTTTACATCAACTACGGTATGTAATAGACCATTCTACGTTGTGTGTTACCTGGATCTCTCGAAACCTTGTCCATGTTCGTGACCAAATGGGAGAAAAAAAAAAAAAAAAAAGTAATGATAAAAGAAACACCACACAAGTTTCTCAGACACGATCATGGATTCCGAACATCCCTCTAAGGCAAACGTGCTATATAAATAGGGCGTGCAAAACAACTTCATAATGAACACTTTACCACACACCTCTGCAAGGATTAGTTTATCGAAACACCTTCCCTACCCTGTGGTCCAAGCATACATCCTATATACCAACTTGTCGTTGAAATGCCCCTGGGTGAGAGACTTTCTAAGCTCATACGATTATCCAATGACCTAGAAAATACATCAAACAGGGAGATGAGCAATCGTATCTGGAGACTAAGCGTCTCTGATCGCGTCTCTATCAGCGATCTGCCTCGACTTTCGCGACAGAGCAGTAGCATCGACTTTGAGCTGGAGTTCCTGTTCCATGTCCGCCGACGTTTGCAGCAATTCCGCGCCTTAGTTCGCAAGGCAGCCAGTTCGGGGTATAAGTGGTTGAAGCGAGGTGTGGTGGTTTTTATGGTGATTTTTGCCACTTGGCCGTTCCTCGCGCTCGCCGTCTTCTGCATTGTGAGCGATATCATTGTCGAGAAACTGCGGGAGTTGTACTCCACTTCTAAAGACGATGATTGGCAGGATGACTGTGATCACGATTGTGATAGTGAGATCGATGGTGAGTGTAGCACATGTCGGAGTGTTATTAGTGAGTGCGCTGCGTGTCAGACTAGTAGCGATGGTAGGTGCTCTACTTGTCGGAGTGTCATTAGTGAGTGCACTAGATGTCGAGGTAGTAGTGATGATAGGTGTTCTGCCTGTCAAAGTGTCATTAGCTGCACTACATGTCGGAGTAGTAGTGATGGTAGGTGTTCTACTTGTCGGAGCATTAGTAGCAGGAGCAGTTCTAACGCTAGCAGTGATAGCAGACGGCGCTTCCTGGGCGTGGACTTGTTTAAGTTCGCGGGCAAGGGAGGCGTTTCTGATTTTTATCCTTTTTAGTTACATTTACTTTCTCAATTATAATGGGAGATTTTGAGTCGAGTGACTATCTGTCTCTCGTAAATACGATTTGTTTCAATATAATTTCAAATTAGTTAATCATAAAAACCTTACCTTACAGCACGCGCCATATACATCTCAGATTATATTCTACGTTGCTTGACAACCGCCTCTCTCTTGGGATGGTGTCTGGATGTGTATAGGCGTTACTGGAGCTCATAATCATCATCATCACGTACGATTAAGTTGGATTTCTAGGTTAGGTCCACAACTTGGGAATGCCCCCTTTGACGATCCCAACAGGTTCGCGCCTACGACGGTTATTACACCAGACTACTTGACCGTTGGCGGCGAATGTGAAGAATCTAATAATATCCATGCTGATCAATTACTTGCTGTTAGGTAAGATGCTGAGATGAAGTTATACATGCGACACAAACATGGCGGAGTGTTTCAAGTTTATTTATCTCAGCTTCGTTAAGGCCTATTGGTGTTGATCCCTTCTGGCGCCACCAATATGCATGGACTTTGGCGGAGACAATCATTGTCGACGCTGCCTAACAAGACCTTTAATTTAGCTGAGGAGCTATTGTAGAACTAACAGGAGCATAGCATGTTCAATGTTAGTTCTTTAGGGTCTAAAACGTTACGTGGTTTTCGCACTTCGTATGTCTATCATCATATGTACCCTGCGTCTGGATGGGACAAACACTCAGACCAACTAGAGTGTTCAAGATGCATATAAATCGTAGATGGCCAGACGCTCAGCTTTCGGCTCGATTTCCTCACGAGTCCCGGCGTATATCCATCCCCCATGATCATTCTCTCAAGCGATATATCCAGCATGTCGATCTCGTCGAAGAGAACGCCGGTCAATCCCTCGTCATCCCTCGAACCCGGTTCTTCGCTATAGTAATGCCACGCCCATTCGAGGTTGACGAAGAAGTCCTTGATCCCCTTCATGGACCTGAAAGCGCTTAAAAATTGCGAATGGGCGCGAACAGCGGTCGCCGCGTCATGCCTCTTCAACTCCCAGTGAAACCACCCAGTATCGCCCCACCGGACCGAGCCAGCGGTTGTGAGATACACCGAGACATGTAATCCGCTCATGCATGCGTATAAAGCAAGGTGGTCAATGGCGAAGCAGAGATCTAGGATATATGGATCATGCGCGAGATTGGGGGAAGATGGGTTGATACAAGGAAATACGCATTCGAGGTCGCGTAAGTAGTGAAGGACTTGCGGCCACATATGTCTGGTGATGAAAACGGCAGCGTCTAAGCGCTCCTTTATCGGGCCGATGGCTATCCTGA
The DNA here is from genome assembly GCA_022578505.1 of Nemania abortiva. Lineage (NCBI taxonomy): Eukaryota > Fungi > Ascomycota > Sordariomycetes > Xylariales > Xylariaceae > Nemania > Nemania abortiva. The sequence goes on from MU392671.1 coordinate 95,908, forward strand.
AGTCTCCAGACGGGACGATGATGACTCGATTGCAAGAGTAAAGTACCCGGATGGCTTCATGATACAGCTCCCGGTTAGCTACAAGAAGCGACTTCGGGTCCGACCAGCAGCGACAGCGCGATGAGTATCCGGTGCGAGAGCGGCAACAGACAAACCCCGTTTTGGAGCATCGGGGGCCCCAATTTTGTCTCGATTCACAGCACTTGAATCCAGTCGCTAGGGAATTGTTACCGGCACAGGAGAAGAACCGGCATGCTTGATGGGATCCACGAAGCCGCACTTCTGCTTCACAGTATTCCGGGACGTAGCAGTTTGAAACAATACGAAGTATCTTGAAGCCTTGCCTCGTATTCCAGTAAATTTCACCGAGTGGAGTGACAAGATCGGTGTATGTGAGGATCTGATGCCGGATCTCTGCAGGGAGGGCGAAGAATGGGAAAGGATGACTTGTGTCCGTACCTTTCGCACAGCAGACGGTTTGCCAGGCCAAAGTCCTTAGTTCGAAATGGCTAGCCCCTTTCTCGCAGTCAAGCTCCAACTCCAGATCCTTCAGATGACCAGGGAACTCCAGAAAGGGCTGCAGAATAGCAGTTGTGATGCTCTTGGCCCCCGTATGACAGAACAGTTGAACGGCTAGAGTTTGGTAGGTATTGGAAAGAACGTGCCGGGCTGTGGACAACCAGGAACCTATGGGGATAGGCTCCCAGCTTGGGCCAGGAGGAGAAGCCGGCCTCTTTTGCCACCACGCTTTCTTTATATGATAAAGTTGAATGGACAAACTCTTCAGTGCAGCACACCTGCGATTTCATCAGGTCAGCAACAAAGACCCAAGATTTAGAGAACAGGGTGACTTGCTGGTAAGGGCTCAAGCCCCGAAGAAATGCGAGTCCGTATTCGATCTCTTCCTGCACGAGTGCCAGTGTATTGTGTGCACAGATAAGAACGCCGACTTCATGCTTAACATGCTTGGAAACTTGCAATAGATTGTGCGTCATACCAGGCACACTCGACAATGGCCACCTGCGCTCCGAGGTCTGGTACTTTCTCGATACTATTGGGATACAGCGGCCGCGTATAAGACCAGCTTCATGGTAGATCTTCCACCGGAGTTCGATGGGGCAACCAAGAAAACTGTTCATTTGCGGCGGTGTCATTGTAGCTCATAGTTTGGGGGATATTTGCCGTGGGTGATACCGGTCAAAGATGAAGTAGTCTAGTTATGAGCGCGCAGATTGTGCCACAAATGCCAAGATATGAAAAGTGGAGGAAGCATGTCCTGCATGGAACGGATTGTTGGTTGTACTAGGAGTGGCGTTGGTTATCAAGACAGATACCTGCCCTCATTACATGAGCAAGTTCCAGCAGCTGGCATCGTTTTGACAAGTTGTATAATTCAATTACAATAAAGGCATCTCGTGTTATAGAATGAAAAGATATAATAAAGCTTAGTTTTTCTGCTCTTTTTTCTTTCTTTCTCTTTCTTCTTCTTTTTCACTTTATCATATTCACTAATACAATTAATAATTCGGGCATAACCAAGTACAAGTTGTATTTTGCCATGTTGGTTATCTAGCGCGCGGCGTTTTAATGATTCTATTTCTCTGCGTAGAAGCGGGATGGCTTGAGGACTGGGACACCTTCCGACGCCAGCACAATTACTGCGGCCATAATCACAGCTGCTCAAACCGCGGCTGGCGGCGACTTGCTGGCGGCCACTGCGATTGCAGCATACTAACGGGCGAAAATTGAGATGGTTAGATGGATTGAAAACTCAAAGTCTCTCTCTGGTTGCTTCAATTTTGTCGTCTCTCTTTCATCGTCTCTCGTACCCCCATAGGGAGTCTCTGGAATTTAGGTGCTGATAACAGGTATTTTTATGATACTTTGCCTATGGCCGGAGGGTTTCTAGTACTTCGTACCTCAGTACTTAAGAAAACTTAACGTCAATAGGATTGTTAAAAGAAGAAAAGTCAAAGCAGGCTGAAATAGGCTGATCATGTACCCGACCAACTTAAGTTATCATGGTTAGCTCACATCAACTAGAACCTACCTACTTTGAATAAAACTGTTGCACTAGAATTTTCGTATGAAGTTTGCGAAGCCCGCCGATCAAGAGAAATCTTGAACACTTGATACGAAGGTCTCTGCTGACTTATCGTGGCTATACGGCCCTGCTTCTCCTGTCCCGAACTCCACGTATTATACGAAGGTGGCGGCGTAAATACGATAAACCATGCACTGTCTGGCAGCCCGGCGCAGCGCGATCGGACCGCCAAGGGTCTGCGATATAATAGCCTTTATAGGTAAGGGCGTCTGGATACTTCCTATAAAGTATAGAGCTCCTTGTGGCTCGTAGCTTCAGGTTGGACTTGAAGCCTAACTTACTCGGCATTAACAAGGTAGGTACCTATAGTAAGGAGGCAGGCATATATTCACGTTGGTGACTTAGGTATCTCCTGACGTTTGTAGATATGAAGGGGAATGTTGATGCTCAAGTACGCGCTATAGGACCTCTCGCATCCCCCAAGATGAGCATTGATTAACGTATCTGTACACGGGAATAGACACCTCTCCTTTCTAAGATGTTTCACTAGTCTTCATCCTCTACTGCCTCCATCGCATGATCCTACTTCAGCTCCATGTTCAATAGGCCCGAGTATTAGGCGGTACGAAAAGTATCCAACTACGCACACACGGGCTACTAATCCGTCTCGTCGCATGTCTTTTAAAGAGCAGCTACTTTCATCACCGTGTCGTCAATGCCAATATGAAGTTTGAAGACATCTCCCTCCTATCCGCCCTCCTAGTAGCGGTCTACGTCTTCCCGGCACTCTGGCTCACCGCGCTCCGCGTCACGGAATGCTTAGAGAGCGCCGCAACCCGCGACCCGCTGAGGTGGTGGGTAGTCGTTCCCTGCGCGCGGTATCTCGTCGGCTTCGCGCTATCGGTCGCCCTGTTCATCTTCTACCTCATCTTTACGATCCCGCTTCTCGTCTACGGCCTCTGTCGCCCTTACTGCGTCATGGCTTGGCAAGGGACTGGAAACGAGGAGCGTAATAATTGGAGGGAGCGCGCGCACTGGATTTGGTGGAGTGAGCACAGGGCTTGTGGCCTCTGCGGACCTCTGGCGCCGTCGGGCGAAGAGAGGGTGCCCTCGGTTTGGAAGTCGTGGAGGAAGATGCATGGGCCACACCAGAGTCTAGCTAGCCGGCTTATGATGCGGCAGAGGGAAGCTGTGCGCGTGGGATATCCTGAAGCTGGTGCGATGGGCGTGGAGGCGAACGCTTCGGTTGCTGTACCTGAGGGCGCTGATGCTCCTGACATCTGAGGATTGCCCCTAAAATATTCATTCGGGCTGCTAGTAAAATACCAATACTTCTATACGCTGATGCGGGCGGATGGGATACTCATGAGGGAAATGTCCATGCATTGGTTGACGATGGATATTCCCTCGTGACACCACTACATAGCCGAATCTTAGTGCAATGGAAAGTACTAAACGGAAATAGCACCAGAATAAGTCCTATACTTGATCAGAAATAGTGATCTTTGCTCCTTTAATCGAGATAGGGGGTTGGCAGGAAGTGAAAGGGCATGCACACCTTCATCTGCCTCGGTACCGGTTGTGTATAGTAGGGGATTTTGCGATTACTCCGTAGCACTGTTGTTTGATCCCCGATGCTAGTTATGGTGCGATAGGACCCCTTAGTTTCGGCGTCGCTCTCAAACCGTGGAGAGTGAGAGAGAAGCCTGTCTATCGTACTGGGAAATTCCTGTGTGATGTAGCTGCCGATGAGGCAATTATCAATTCGGTGGTTCACTATCATTGCTAGGGAGTAAGGGCTTTCGGCTGATCTCGTCGCCATCACGCCATAACCTCTAAAAACAGTCTTCTTGCTCGGTACATAGGGGTGAGCGTTGCGTATAGTTCTAGCGAGAACTTTGACGGGGACGGACAAGGTTCACCTTTTCATGTAAGCACTTCGCGACTTGATCGGCCTGACCTTGCGGATAATCGCCGGAGGAGGCCGGGAGTGTTCTGAGGTTGAATAGTGAGCGTATCCTGCTGGTTTCCCGGTGGGCTTGTTGGGCTGATGTCGAAATTCTTGTCCATACTTCCGAGAATCATCTTGTTGGGATTTCCAGTACAGGGTTCGTGATCAATGACGTCTCTGTCCTATTGATAAGTACATCATCTATTCAAATTTCTTGAATACTTACGGAATGCCATATTTCTTTTCCATATCGTCGTCTAGTGCATCTAGTCTGTCAATTGCGCGGTCGCCAAATGACACGAACTGTATGGTAAAGGGCCGATCTTCGAAGCCATTGGCTCTCTTGGAACCTTTGAAGAATTGAGCTATTTTCTCTTCGACCTCGTCGGGCTGACCGGAGCCCCCCCATATTCCGTCTGTCAGTATAATCAATGTCATCCTCTTCGAGGTCCTCTTTTTTTCGTACTCCTCAAATATTTCCCCTAGTGTTCTAGCCATGTCTGTAGCGAGTGGTTGTCGCGGATCTGTGGGAATACGTTCATCTGCGTTCTTCATGGCTTTACTGAACCTCGTCCAGGGGTCTCTGACATTTTGGCAACCAAGGAGATGATCGGCAAATGTGAATACTAAGTCTATCCCATCCTTATCGGAGGCTGCAACTTTCTCTGCTAGAACGAGAAGCGTCACTTTGGCATGATCCAAATGTTCTTTCATACTCGTCCCGTTATCGACGATGAACTTCTAAAGTATATCATTAGCAGCTGTCGTTATTCGGAGTGATCATAGGAGTTAACTAACAATGTCTCTGTCTTTGATGAAATTAGAAAGATACGAATCTTCCTTCGGACGCTGAAAAGAACTAAATTTGAATCGCGTTTTGCTGCTTTGGAGAGACAAGTATTCTTTGTAAATGAAGGAATCCGGAAAGCTTGTGGCCTGGGGCATTTTTGGCGGTACTAAGAGTTTGGGGTAGAGTTCCCGCGTCTTGCCTGTTGAATTCGTCCAGGCTAGATCAACCGACGAACTATAGTTCGAAGCACCTCCGTGATGGGAATAACCATTGCCGAGGGAGCTTTGACTCAGTGTTGCCTCCAGGATCTGGCGATGAGCAACCTTTACTGGGACGATGCTCTTGAGACGAGCAGACTTTTGGGCGTGTTTCGACTTATCTTGAATACGGCTGCTCTCTCTCAAGCGCTCTTTCCGCTCTTTATATTCTTCCATCGTTGAAGGTGCGGTCTTATCAAATGAAATCATGCTCTCAACGATGGATTCTGCAATTTCCTCCTGAATATGCTCCTTGGCTTGGTCAAGAAGACTCTCCAACCTTGTATATAGCTCGGCTGAGGTAAGGCGACCGTTCCGATCTCGACCTAGAACTTCTCTGTCAATTAGGTCAAGAAGCCGATAAGAAATCGGATCCGATTTCCTCATTACTTGACAGAGGTATTTGTGCCAATTCGTGACGTCTTCGAGCACTGCAGAGCCGTCATGAAAGGTGTCGTCGTATAATAGATGGGGAGTAGTAGTCTTGGAGTTTAACTTGATCTTCTTGATGGCCGCTTCTCTGACTGCCTGGAATTGTTTTATGCCCTGCACTCCTAGCACAACCCACGTAGTTGCAACGGACATGACGCAAGCGAAAGACCATGTATCAATAGTATTCGTCACGGGGCAAGCGTCACCTCCGGCTAGTCCTCGATGCAACTGAAAAAACTCAGGGGCACCTGGAAATATGTTAGTTAGCAGAGATTTCGCTTGAGAATGGCCTAGATACTTGCCATAAGTCTCTGTACCACCCACAAGCGATGTCTTGGCTCCCTCGGTCTTGAATGTTGCGAATCCGAAATCAGCTAGCTTGAAGTTCCCTTGAACGCGCAAGATATTGTCTGGTTTCACATCGGCGTGATAGCTGATTGTGTTAGCCCGCTATCCAACTCTCTAACGGAGTTGGTATCCTTACCCTTCAAACCTAATTAGGTCTCCATTATTTCTCCTCCTTTCTAGATTATGCACTTTTTGAAGAGCGTCGGCGATTTGGAAGAGATTTTCCCAGAAGTCGAGGATCTCGCGACCAAGAGTCGGAGGGCTGTGCACATAGAAATACTCATTCAGATCATCTTCTCCATATTCCAGGAGGATATTGTAGGATTTTCGTAGAGAAGCTCTCCCTGAGTCGGGTGGGACTTGAAGTGTTTCCACACACTGCACTGCTCCGAGGCATTTGATCATGTTTTGCTCCTTCGAAATCCCGTTGAAGGCGTTTCGCTCGTTGTCGTAGGTGTCCTGCCAGTCTTCGCGATATGATTTGAAAGCAAATCGATAACACTAGAGATATTGTTAGGAATTTTCCTACAATCGTGGTTTGCTTGTGAAGAGGGGGGCATGAAAGTAGAATGTAACACTTACTAAACCGAACACTGGGTCGGTAAAACGAGAACCTTGAATGACCCCACGAAGATTGCCTTGGACGAAATCCTCCTCCACGGCTACTTCAAATAGACTAGCCGTTGCCCCCTTTTGATTAATGCGCTGCTTACGGCAAAATGGCAAGACGCAACGTTCGTCCTCCAAAACAATATCCATGTCCAGATTGAATTCGACGGGACTGAACTCCCACCTGCGACGCTCAAAATTGGCCATAAAGCTCTGTAGCTCGGCAAGGCTCTCGATATGGTCTTCTAGCATACTTTTCTGTATAATGGCGCCGCGTAGGTGGTCATGAATGCTATGCCGTTGGAATACATGTATCAGATGCCCATACCCTAAAATGGTCAAGAGGCCGAACATGATGATGCAGTTTTCCGTAGAGATGATTTGCTCCCACTTGATTGGAAGGAACTGGAATGAATGCTTATTAGCGGCATCGTAAACGTCTTCAAGGAGAAGGCTTCCGTTGACGATCGTATTGTTGGGTTCGGTTTCTCTCATCCAATCAATCATTCGCTTTACGCGGACGTATTGGCGCTTGTCGGCGGTTTCGCACGTCCATTGATCGCGCATACGGACGGTAAACGATTCGAGAGTCTCGCCCCCCTGAGGTGAGAAAGTGGATGGCTCCAAGGAAGGGTTCGCCATACTGGAAGTTGCCTTGTCGAATAGCGGAGGGTAAATGATGCCTAGCGGAGTAGAAGCATTGAATTTGCTACAGGACCCAGGACCAAAGAGCAGCCTGAAGGCAACCGTATTGCCACTCGACAGGAAACATGGGATCTAAGAATCTTATAGGCTGTCAAAACAGAGGCAGCTAAAGGATGAGTTCGAATAAGTCCGACAGACCGAAATTGGAAGAGGCCGCCGCCTATTTGTATGTGGAATAACTCCATGTTGGCATGTGCTGACACCTTCCGGGGTGCTAACATAAGGCTACCGTAGCACTACATTTAGTTAGATACTCAAGAAGAGGCTGTTGAGTTCCATACATGGGCCATACTTACTGATCTACGCATACTCGATGATCGCTACGGATTAGGTGGCGCATCATCCCCAATCACGGGTACTGGGCGGGGTGCCGAGAACCTGCATGATCTTCAGCAGAACCTCAGCTCTAGCGAACCCCTGCCTCCATCTACTTAGCCGAATCCTACGCTAGGTAATGAAGTACACTGTAACTATATACTGTATTTTCAGCGAGATACATGCAGTCACAGGACATCAACAGGTGACAGAGCCAGCCACCCTCTCATGTGAGTGATGGCGCTAACGAGGTGGCCTACTCACTATTCAGAGCCCCTAGAAAACTGCCGGTGTCTGCTGTTTACAAGCTTTGCATTCAAGAGGTTATTGAATGCGAGAAGATAGGGCGCTGTGTCAGGAAGCCGGACAATTATTTACGACACTACGCCGTAGTATAGATATTTTTATGCCTGGTTGTTAGTCTTGTATCCGATTATTGGAACAGGAGCTGTCTCTTTCAAGATGCCCATCCGGCAAATGGAGGTACCTACTATTTAGAAGGTAAAGCCTTGGGCCAACTAGAGCATAAGCTAGGGCTTATACCTAGGTAGGCTAGGTAATCCGCACGCTCAGTCCTTAAGCCAAGAGATCGGTCAGGCACCTATATTGAGGATCTCTGATTGGTCTGATTAGTTACCTAGGGACTCTCTAACTCGTCAATTGGCTTCATTTGATTCCATGCACAAGTAACATTGCCACAAGATCAATTCTATACATTCGTGAAAAGTTAATGGTAGCATACTGAGTTTATACGACAGCTCATCACTATATTGAGACTTCGTGGTATAGAAATCGGCTATCTAAATGCTCTATGGAAGTAAGAGTAGAACCTCCTGCTAAACGAATGTAACTTGAAATGAAACCCTTCAACACCCAACATAAGAGATTATAAACAAACCAACTAGCTAGCCGATGCTAACAACCTAATGACCGGCCCGTTTCTCATTATATAAGGGTAAAATATTTGACGCCTCCCTTCTCCTAAAGGGCCAAATGGACCGCCGCCAGGCGCCGTCTTTATAGCATAGCTGTAATTTTGCCCAGCGGTTCCACAGCCACGCCAACAATAATGTGAGTGCCGTTAATGGCAGAGCTACTTGTAGCCATCTCACCATTGCGATGTAGGAGAAACTCCCAAAGTCGCTTTGTTGATTCTGATATTTAATCACGTCAGTGCTGAAGAAAGTCTTCACTCTCCAGTCAGTAAACCGTGAAGAGATTTTTAGTTAATGGCCACTTACTGAAACGAACGTCGCGGGCAGATAAATTAGCGTTACAATGGTAACGATTCTCACTAAAATTGCCTCCCTCTCCATGTTGCTACTCATTCTTTCCATGCTCTCCGTTGATTGACTCTGGAAATGCTGGATAACCTACGGACAGTTAGACAGGAATCAGCTGAGGTATTCGATCTACCTACGAGTTCCTTCCGCCCACTTGTGATTTTGAGTAAAGTGCACGCCCTTTGAACAAGATGGTCAATATCCGACAGATAGCCTTCCGCTTGGTCTGTGAATATGTCGATGTATTCAGCCCCGTTATTCCTGAGTGGGAAGCCTTTGTTGTGTTTTAAATTAGCATAGAACTCAGATAGCGAGCCAATGATGCGTTGGTTCGCCTCAAGTGCGGCGATGGCCTCGTGTACCATATCCTCATGTCTTTGAAGTGCCTGAAGGTCGCCCGGCTGATAGCTTTGGTGATATTCACCAGTACCACGTGGTCCGTAGACAGTCAAACCGGTCTTTTCACCTGTTAGTCCTAAGACCGGATATAAGTCGGGACGCATACCATACCGCTTCTTCTAACGTATTCTCAAGTGACTTAATATACCATCTCCAATTCTCCATTGACCAAGAGCAAAACATATAATGGACTGCTAGGCTGGATTGGAGGCATTCAATAGGACACCCGAATGATTTATTCTGTGGGTTTGCGTTTTTCCCAGTTAGACCTGTGAAGGTTAGATGCTCGTACTCTCGTACTCAATATATCCCCACTACGGTGCTCACTTTTAAATCGTTCCTGAAGGCTAGGTCTCCCTGCAGTCACAATCCACAAAGATTTCCCATTCACGACGTCAAATTGGTGATGGATAGCCGCCTGCCGTATCGTTGAGAACTCCCCGTTCTCTTCTATATCAATATGCTTGAGGTTGTAGCATAGCTGGTATTGCTGCCCACTTCTGCCGAGAGCTTGAATCTCTGATAGGCGGGCGCTAGGTGCAAGGGATACCTGCTTTTTGAAACTCGAGAATCTTAAGTCTTTCGGCTCATCTTGCCGACCAAAAGCCATGACAAACTCCAAGTATGCAGGCATCACTTGGTGGAAAGTGAGAATTCGTGTGAACATTGTCCGGGTTATGTTGAGAGCACTGCGAGATGATTCGCCAGATAGGTATCTTCAAGGAGAATTTAGTTACTTGTAAATTGCCTCCTACCATATGCCGTACTCACATGAACCTGCATTGTGGATCATGTTGGACCGAGGTTATAGCTTTTGTACAATCATCAATATCGAACCCCATCATGTCGACTAGCTTGTCCGAATCATGAATGTTTCTTTTGCGGAGGTCTAATAAGTTAGCGACTATATTGTGCAATATAGGATCTAGTAGTTTTACCTTCGCCCGAGCTCGTGGCAAGATCTCTCCAGGGCACGTCAACATGACTCTCAGTGCTGACAAACAATTGTTTGGATACTTCATCAAACTTTTTATTCTGTAACTCTAGAGACTCTGGCGAAGTATTGGGCATCATATTTGCTAGGTTTAGGGGGTACCGTCCTGAGTCGATATAGCGTTTAACGAAAGCGGCGGGATAATTAAACGACGCCATTGTAATTGTAAGTGCGTAAGATCGCTTTTGGGAACGGTGTTATCTTTCCTTGTGTATGACTTGGGAACGGAATGGCTACGCTAACGCTTTAATACTATGTTTTTTTGAATCAAGGGGCGAGGTTGGCTTCAATCTAGGGGTTCAGCTTGAGACGGGAGGCATTGCTAGGCTATGTAGCAGGCTGACTTAGGGCTAGGGGAAATGGCCATTATTGAGCCTAGGTACATAAAACAATCCAACCAATACGAAGATGGATCTTGAGCACCCCCAACCGAAGTGGCTAAGCACCTACATATGATAGGTAAGTGTAGTAACAGCACAGCCCAGACACAGTGCCCGAACCGATTACGGCCCCCAGCAGTACAACGACCCCAGCGCGCCCAATCATTGTGCCATTTCAGAAACTCAACTCGGTCTCCCCTCCATTTACTCCGGTGATACCGATCTTCGACGCGGCCTTTGACTCCTCTTTTTCTCGTCTCGGGCTTCTGCTATTGCGGCTCTTTCCTTCTATCAATTATCGCACTTAGCAACGAATTTTCGATTAATTATTTCGAGATAACTTACAGATTCTAATTTTCGTGGGACGGCGAAGACCCAAGAGTCATTGATCTAGATCCGGTCAGCATACGTTGTTAAGTTTCTTATTGCAACGCACTCACCAACTTGGGATTGAGTGTTTCTTTGGTCTCGCTTGGCCATATGGCCCTCAAACATTTCTCTAGGGTCTTCCAGTCAAGCATGCCGTTATAGGAGCTAACTGCTTCTTGGACACGGGACGGCACGGAATCCTGCCCATAGCGGTCTGCCAAGTTGGGTTGGCGGCCGCGATAATCGGTCCTCGTGAACCCGGAGTCTGCTCTGTTAAAGGAACTTCTCATCTTTAACTAAGGCTAACTTCAAACTCCTATCAAAGTGAAAATTCCTCTTGAGGCTGGTGTGTAGGCGTGTAGAGCACGGCTATGGTATCTGACTGTGGCAGCGCAAGGCATTCAAATGATGGCTTACCAGCTCTTGGAGTCCCTTGGCTAATATATGAGTCCAACGATGGTGCGCGCCGGCGAACTGCCGCTATCTATGACTGTGACGGTGCCTACATAGTTGCCTTCTTTCATTGCTTGTTGGACAGAGTCGCCTCCCGAGCTAACCATGCATTGAAGAACTGCGGTCTTCCTCTGTCTATCCAATAGAATTGTATTAATATCGGTGGCTTGCAGGAGTTTACCATGTAGCCAGGGGTGGGAGCTTCTTCTTCAGGTTTAGTTGGGTGATATTCACCCACCACTATGTGTTGGAGCCTCAATCTGACCCGAAATATCCAAGCCTTCTCACCTCTAGTTGTAATAACTATACCTACACGCACACACGTGCAAAGTAGCCCATTCCATCCTCAGGGCTGCACAGCCACCACTCAGTTCTTCTTATTGTCTCCCGTCGCCTACCGTTTGTTGCCTTACACTCCGTTAGATACGGCTCAGTTTTCACCGAAAGCGCAGTAGCGACTGACTTGTCTTGCTCTAAGTCGAACTATCGGTATCTTCCCTATGACGCAGCAGCTGCTACATGTGTGAGCATGCCTATTTCTAACGAGTGTATAGTCAGGCTAACTCGATTTGCCCACCTAGCGAATGAAGCCATAAGCTACTCTGCATAATATCCCTGGCATTTTTCCTATTGATTGGACTCGCTACGCGACTGAACGAGGTATCCTAGCTCTGTCACCATGGATTCCATATGGTTTTGAGACTAGAATGTATGAGAGTTGTTAGTGTGTCAAATACTTCCTTATACCATGGAATGTAGCGAAACATGTACCCTACATAGAACAACTATCAACAATAATAAGGTTGAGAAACCTGCGCGATTGCGTACCTTATGGGCGCGAATACATATGTACTTATCTGCTTAGGTGTGTCAAATTCACTGCTACCTTGTTTAGGTATGTTCTATGCCTGGAATCAACTAGTTAAAGTCTTTACTCTCTATGCGGATCGAACAGGGACATTTAGCGTCTCTGTAGTTGAGGTACCTAGTTAACCCCCGTAGTGCATGTAGGTCAACGAAGCGCAATACAGAGCTAGATAGATGTATGGCACTACGCTTAACGTACGTTCGGAATCTGTCGATCAACAGTCGAATAAGTTGTTCGGCATACGGCTTGTACGGCTCCAGCCTATACAGTCCGTACTTAGGTACACGCACGCCCTGCGGTCCACGTCGCCCATCTTCAGAAGTCACGATAGCTTCGTTCGCGCGCCTACCTTTTAACCTACTTTCCTACCCTTTTTACTTCGTGCCGCAATTTAATTAAGAAATCAACCGTAGAACTCAGTGGACCGCAGTATAGTGCAACTAGTACAGTAGAACAACTGCAGTACACCTGCGACCGTTGAAGCCTGCGACCGCAAGCTACAGCGGTTTTCAACGCTTCAACGTTTAAATTTCAATGTTCGACTTTTTCAAAGTTAAAAATTCTTAAATGTTAAACTTTTTTTACGCTTGAAAAGTTGCGACAGTTGAAAATTTTCAACGCGTTGGGGATTTAACTAGGTACATAAAATTTACCATTTACTACAACCCGCAGGGGTTGGTACCTATCCTCACTCTTTACCCCGCAATAGGCAACTTAGTACTTATAGGCCTAATGTGCCATTCCCCCATAACTGCGACTATTTACGAAAACATACTGTTCGCAAGTCAAGAAGGACGTTAATAAGAGCTACTTATATACATAGTAGAGTAGTTTGGTAACGTACATACTGATGTAAGATGCGGTCATATCCGTCAAAGCGTAGTATTGCTAAAATAGGGCGCATAATGCCACTGCGTTTACTCTCACTAGGTACCCCCTCTTTCCGTGAGAACAGGGTACTAACTAGCTAAGACTTATTAAGCCCCTGGACCGAAACGTCGAAAACACTGAGGCTTTAATATGGCAGGCCAGAGCAGCCACTCTGCAGTTTATCGCAGACTTCAAGGTTCGCTTATTCGGACACTACGGCTTCTGCCAGGCTCACCTCAAGACCCGATAAGATGTATCCTCAGAGAGGTCGATCTCACGCGACAGAACAGGTCCCTGAACTATCAGGCCTTATCATATGTATGGGGAGACCCGGCGGATACCATACCAATTCTCGTCAACGGACATGAGTTCCACGCCACAAGGAACCTAAATGATGCACTACGTCAGCTTTGCCAGGCCAGGAAGGAATTCTATGAACAAGAGATTTGGGTCGATGCGGTATGCATCAATCAGGAGGATCTCGACGAAAAGTCTAAACAAGTGCCTCGGATGGCCGACATTTACAGTATGGCCAATCGTGTCGTTATATGGCTCGGCTGCAACAGTCTGGAAGAAGAAGACGTCTTCAGACGGGGCTTTGAGTGCAGATCTAAGCTACACGAGCTCTACGTACGCAATATCGCTAGCACCGGCACAAGCTTTCATGACTGGTCTTACGAAGAGACGCATCCGGAACTGGACGAAGCTGAAAAAGAAACGATGGATATATGGCCTCTTATGAGCCGCCGGCCGTGGTTTACGCGCATCTGGACAGTCCAGGAGTTCTGCCTTGCAGGGGATTCATCGATATTCTACGCTGGCGCGCATTCGATGACGGTCGGCGCTCTGAAGCTATGGGGCAACGCTGGACTGGCCAGTTCCTCTACTAGTCGGAACAAGACCGAGATGCGCACCATGTTCGGGAGAAGGATGTGGTTCCAAGATCAGCTATCCTTAAGTGCGACATACAGCGGAGGGGCGTTCAATGTTGTTTCTGCTCTTCTGGAACTCATAGTGCGCACTGGGTGCGTAACTACCTCGGTGCCGCATGACAGGATCTACGGTCTACTTGCTCTCGCAACACAAGCACCATCCGCTCATTGTAATCTCCCAGAGGAGCTGCAGCCTAACTATCTGCTATCGTATGAAAGTGTCTGCACTACATACGCTCAGTTCATTATAAGCCGGACTGGGGACTTGCGGATTCTACTCTGCAGCCAGAATAACCTTCGCGGCGTACCTTCATGGATCCCTGATTTTCGATATCTCGGAATGATTCATACTCTTGATAACCCCGGGACTCCATCTATGGCGTCGTTGAGCAGCGACCGGAACCGACTGACCGTGCAAGGTAGCTTGATAGGACAATGTCTCAAATACATACCTCCTTGGAATCCGACTGCCGAGAACCATACGGAAGAGGACCTAAATTTCGATGCAAGGCGCTATTTCCAAACCGTGATCATAAGTCTGGTACAACAGGTATCAGAATTCGGGAATCAAAGTTTCGACTCGGCACTAAATGAATTCGTAGATCTTCACGTCCGCAGAGCTGATGATCTTACGTGGTTTTTCAAACAGGAAAACTTAGATAGCAGTCGTCTCGATTTCTCGGATCATTTCTTCAAGACGATCAAGTCTGCTATGGCGTATGGGAAAATATTACTGGAGGATGGGATTATTCTCGATTTCGTTCGGCAAGACACCAGCGTTGAGCCCGGCGATGTCGTGTGTATGTTGAAAGGTTCAAACCTCCCTTCCGTCCTTCGCCCCAAGGGTGAAGTATACGAACTTGTCGGTGGTTGTTGTTCCGACTTTAGTCGAAATTATCATTCATGGATTGGAGGGACTCGGGAAGTGATACAGTTTACATTGGAATGAATAATCTCACAAAGGTCTAGTATTAGGGGGCGGAGTTGATCTTGAATGGATGTTCCAGGGACGCCATTTGTTCCAGCTAAACTCCAACAGTGTACGCGCAACATCGACCACGGGGTAATACCCCAGATCCTCCGAGAGAAATGGACTTGCAAACCGTGACCACGCCAGATTCGCATCGTGCAATTCTGATTCCTCGAACGTGGATGAGGGGCTTTTTAATAGGAGATCAAATCAGAAAGCATCTAAAAACTGACTTTGCGACACTTGCGCATGGTGTATTATAAGGGCTTTTGAAACATAGCCTATAATGGGTTTAAACTTCGCACGAGAACGCCATGTTCAAGTCTCAAGTCCATGCCTAGCGAGTTACCGGCCGCCAGTGCTTCAGCATCACGGAGTTCATTAGTCTCCTTCTCCGTTACTAATACAAAATCATATCGAAGCAGTTTTCGTATCACCTGATACATCATACTTCTCTGCGTAGCCTTTGAAGTCTGAAACCTTATGTAGACCTACGATGAGCGACTGCTTGACGCCGAAGACGGCATCGTCGTTTCGTATGGATCGCCGCGCAAGTATAGTGCGCTGCTGCCTGATAAGTACCTGGTCGCCCTGAACATGTGTTGACGTGTGTATACTTACGTGATTAGCTGGTCGAATCCGCCTTTCGAGAACTTGAAATGCATATCATATGACTTGGACGCCACGGATGCCGTTTAAGGGCTTTAAGCAGGGTCCCCACGGGTCCGTCGTCCGGGATTGGGTATGGTACTGGCACGATGGCCTAGAAATGAAAGTTTCCCTCATCGTCGCTTTTGAGCACAGCACGGCCGTCGAAGCCTTCGCGATCGGCGTGCTGCACGTCATAGAAGCCCTTCGAATCTGTCTCCCAAACATCCACGGATACCTGGAGGAGAGGACGTCCGGCCGTATCCTTGATTGAACAGACCACTAGCAATGGCTCCCCATTCGGGTCATGTGAGATCTGCGAGCCGAGCTCTTCATGCTCAGCCTCAGCGACGTGGAAAGGTCCTAGTACAGTGCCTTCTGTTGAACCTGCTGGTTTGGGTTGGTCCATGGAATCGACGAGGATTGACAGACCTAGTACGTCTGAGAGCAAGATAAACTCTTGCCGGGTATCGCTGCAGATCTTGCCGGACGCAGTCAAGAACTCGATAGCTGTCATCCATTCTTTCGTGCTCAAGCGAGTCTCGCGTGCGAAGTTGTGCAGATGAGCTACTAGACGCTCAAAAAGGAAACGCAATCGTGCGTCTTCGCATTTCGAGTTGACGATGTGGACATTTTCGGTAATGTTTTCAATCGTCAGATCTTTCATAGGAGGAGCCTCGTAGTTCCGGTCTGAGAAAGCCATCATGAATCTCCGATACAGCCACGACTACTTTTTAACATGTGCACTGATGATACGGTGACCAAGGCACACCTCGATACTTTGACGCTTCCTTAGCCTTATAAGCAACTATAGCTACTGCAACGATTACCCCTTACGGTCATTTAATATGACATTGACTCGACGTAAGTCCACCCTACATATCGTCGGATAAGGCGCCGGTGGGGAGCCGACGCGCGACGTAGTGACCTAGGACGTGTTGCTACCGACTACCGGGACTCACTTTTACCGGGATGGCATACTATTGAACCGAGATGTAACGGAATAGCTCGGGCAAATTGACTAGCACTTCCCCAGGTGATGAGGGGCTTTAACCAGGTGGGGTTCCCATTGATGACTTCTCTCATGTCTTCAACGCCCCCCATTTCACTAGCATCTCGCCATTATCATAGGATTCTGATAATAGTTGATCAATATGGAAGCTTTTGAATACTCGCCCAATCCCGGTCGTGTGGTTTTCAACAGTGGCACAATCAAGACTCTTCCAGAAGAGCTGAAGCGTCTGCATCTTGCGAAGCCTATCATTCTCTCTACCGCTGAACAAGTAGACCAAGCCAAGAATGTCGAAACAATACTGAGCGGCCATGTCGAGGTCGCCGGTATCTACTCCAACGCGGCAATGCATACCCCGGTTGAGGTAACCGAGGATGCTGTGAAGTTCGCTAGCTCCCGTGGTGCCGATTCCATCATCTCAATCGGAGGCGGGAGTACTATCGGATTGGGCAAAGCGATCAGTATCCGTACATCGCTACATCACCTAGCTGTTCCGACTACCTACGCAGGCAGCGAAATGACCCCGATCTTAGGGGAAACCAAGGATGGACAGAAAACCACACGCTCAGACCCTAAAATTCTGCCGGGTACAGTTATTTACGACGTCGATCTGACCATGACTTTACCTGTATGGCTTAGCAGCGTCAGCGGCATCAACGCAATTGCACATGCTGCCGAAGCCCTCTATGCTCAAAAGCGCAATCCCATAATCGAGTTGATGGCACAGGAGGGTGTCCGGGCGCTTGCGTCGAGCTTGCCAGAGATTGTGGCGACTCCTGACTCTCGCCCCGCGCGGTCTCAAGCGCTGTACGGGGCATGGCTCTGTGGTATATGTCTCGGCAGCGTAGGCATGTCCATCCATCACAAACTGTGTCACGTATTGGGCGGTAGTTTTAATCTGCCACATGCCCAGACGCATACGATTATCCTACCGCACGCAATTGCATACAACGCACCGAAGGTGCCGGAGGCGATAGAGAAGCTAGCAAAAGCGCTACCTGACTCCGACGGGGATGCTGTGAAAGGTTTGAACGTGTTGCTCAACAAAATTAAAGTCCAAAGAGGCCTGAGAGAGCTGGGAATGAAGGAGTCCGATGTTGATGTGGCGGCCGATCTTGCAGTGCGGAACGCCTATTGGAACCCGCGAAAGATTGAGAGAGACCCGATTAGAGAGCTGATTAGGAGAGCATGGGCTGGTGAGGATGCTCGATCAGACTTGTAGGACCATATACGACGTAGGGCCATTGCGTGTGTTAAGATACCACTGCGTCCGTCCATTGTGTTTCCTAGCTGGATACCTGAGCTCGTACTCTATTGTTTTCTACTGATATCGGCTAAAATTATGTACCCCTAGAGGAAAGCCTCCATAGCTACGGGAAATTCGATAATAGATGAGCTATAAGTATTCTAATACGTTCCTGGTATCGTATATTTGCATCAGGATACGATTCTATCTACAGCAAAGAGAAGGTGAGGCTCTAGCAGTTGTGTGTGTGCTGAAGTACCCAGTACTGGCTTTTGGCAATATCCATGAGCGAAGACTGTAGAGGTGGAGACGCCGCGTCTAAGTTCTTGCCCGGTAATCGTATAAGAGCGACAAGAATTAGCTCATCTTCGTGGAAGTAGGCGTCCTATCGTCAGGGAGTCGATATCTGAAGACCTATCCACAGCAAAATGGCCAACCTAACAACCCATGCTGATAAGACGCTTCATCTGGCCGGGATAGGCGTCAAGCATTCGATCGCGCCGCTCATGCACAACTTCATTGCCAAATCCTTGGGCTTACCCTGGACCTTCCATAGTACCGAGTGCCCTACTCTCGATGATGTTATAGACTTGGTAAGAACACCATCTACTGCCGGTCTTGTTGTCACTATGCCCTACAAGAACGCCATCATGCCTAGGCTCGACCATCTAGACGAACTCGCAACCGTTATTGGAGCATGCAACAATGTTCACCGTGACCCTGGAGACGGGACTAAGTTGATCGGGATGAATACGGATTGGCTAGGTATTAGGGGATGCCTGCTTGAACGAGGAGCCGAGACTACACGCCCGCAGGAGGGCAACAACACCGTACCTACCCTGCTCGTCGGCGCAGGAGGCGCAAGTCGAGCAGCAGTCTATGCATTGAGCGTTCACTTACATTGCCCGACTGTCTACTTGCTCAACCGCGACGACAGGGAAGTGGAGGACCTGATATACGATGTTAAGAAAATACAGCCGACCCCTACCATCATCCATATCAAGTCAGTAGAGCAAGCTTCGAATCTTAGCTCGCCATATTATGTCGTCGGCACGGTGCCAGACTTCCCGCCCAAAAGCGACTCGGAGCTTGCGGTCGCCGCTGTGTTAGAGCACTTCCTCGCCCGTCCCTCCCCTCCCGGCGTGTTTCTTGGCGGAGCTGGATGGCGACGGCGCCTGCAAGATTCTTCTTGAGGCTGCAGAAAATAGCCCGGCAGTTAATTTTTAATGAATACAAGATCGGCTCTATATTTCCGATGAGTAAATAATACGAACGCTTGAACAAACAGCGAGGTTCTCGAATAGTAATTGATTACCCCCCTGAGATTAGGAGATTAGAGCTAGAAATTGACGGGTAGTGGGCGCTCTAGGCTAGCAAAGACATGGATTCTTCCCCAGATTTCGTACTCCGTAACTGGGTTTAATCTTACCCGGTAGTGTGGGTGCCCAAGAACGCTAATTGGCCCCTTGTACTTTTTTCCTAGCAGTCCTGGGAGCAACAAATAGAGCCAATACTAAGAAGTACTTGTCAGAACACGCACGGGCTTATTTGCCCTCTATGAAAATAGGGTAGGCGCATCACATAGCACAGCGACAATTCTGAGCTGCAGAATCGGTAGCATTTTTTAAATAATGTGCGATCCGGAATGATTCTCCGCCGTCGTGGGGTTTAGCGTGAAAGTGTACTTATTGGGAAATTCACGATAGCTAAGAGCTACTACATTACTGATTGAGACCAAGCCGCTGCTCTAGCTTCCTCCAAGCAGTGATGCCGCGAGCAGAGTGTTGTGCCGGTACTTTGAGACCTTGCATGCTCATCGTTCGGGAAAAAAGTTCCATAGATACCCACCCCTTGTATCCCAGTTCGTGAATGATAGCCTTCGCAACAGCTTCAATGGGTGAGTAGATACGCGCCACGATCGGTTTCGTACGCAAATTTTCGTGCATTGTGGGACCAGCTCGTCGACGTGGAGCTCATGCGCTTACCAGTGGCGTGAGCATGCGTTCTGCGTCCACGATTTGGATGTAGAAGACCTTGTTCACGTCGACTTCTCGGGTCATTGCCTGAAGGGAGGCTTGAAGATCAGCTTCTGCGTCCGGTGTGGTGCCTGTAGGCGACGCGGGATCACCCTAGACGCGTCCAGCAATATTAAAGGTGTCTAGATACATACCAAAGTTGGGACGGCCGACACGCTTGCATATGTCCCAGACCTTCTCCCACGTGTCTATGTGAGTGCTCCAGCATAGATTCTCGTAGGCAAAGCGGACAGGGGGATCTTCTTTGGCACCCATATCCGCCACTTCACGCAAATCGAATGCGATTGTGCCATAGTCGCCCGTCAATTGATCAGGAAGAAAGTTTACTGGAATTTGAATTGTGTCTGTTCCGAGCTTCTGGGCAAGCTGCAACCAAAGCTCCATCTTCTCAATGAGTTGACCATGCTTCCGCCTATCTACTAAGCCTTCGTAGAAGAGGAAAGGCTGCAGTCCAATGATCTCAATGCCAACGGATTCACATAGATAGTGTACATGCTCAGCAGCTTGTAACAACTGTTCCGCTGTGGGATTCTGGGTGGCGGACAGCTTCCGTGCTAGGTACTCGAGGTCTTCATAGAAAACTTCGATGCCTTTGAGCCGTCGTTTGCGGCTGTCTTGATCTTGCCGTCGAAGTCATGTACCCATGCCCGACCCAAGGAGGCCGACATAATGGCGGGGCAGTATGCAGCGGTCATCGTAATGAGGGAAGTAACACGGTCTGGAAGTACGGTATCCTGTTGTGTACCCCGGGAAGGCTTTTAAAGCCCAACCCAATGCCAAGGGCCTAGGAACCATGTAGACCCATGGGCCCCCAGATACCCTAGTTACCGTGGGCTTTTGTACTAACCGATGTCCTAATCATATATCGCTTCTTTGTAACTTGTATGGCATTTCAAAACTTTAAATTTTTGGACATTTTGAACAACTTGGGCGCCGAAGTGTTGGATTTTGGCAAACCCTAGCACTATACCCGGTGGTCTAAAACCGCTTCGATATTCTAGCTTTTCGTAGTAACCTCTATTATAACGCTTTAGTAGCTTGAATCGGTATTTGCCACTTATTTAATTAACAACAAATAATATTGTTATTTTTGTTGTCGTTGTTGTTGTTGTTATTGTTGTTGTTTGTTGTTGTTGTTGTTGTTGTTTTTGCGTTTTGTTGGAATATTGGCGTTGGTTTACAATTGTATGAGATCTATAATCACGTGCGCAGTCACGTGAGCCCCTATTTCCTGTTCGTACGCTAGTAGAGATTTCAACACTTAGGTTGAAATCTCTGTTGTACGAACGTTCTTTTCCTTTCAGTTAGAGAGACATAGTACCAATAGAGTGTACTGTTCACGCGCGTTTGATTTAGTTTACGTACGATCATCGTACAAAGCCCATTCAACATGTTTAACGTCGGTGTATGACGAGATTTTATATATCCCACGATGTACTCTGTGACAAGGGCTTGCTAATAGAGGGCTTGGAACA
Source organism: Nemania abortiva (assembly GCA_022578505.1). NCBI lineage: Eukaryota > Fungi > Ascomycota > Sordariomycetes > Xylariales > Xylariaceae > Nemania > Nemania abortiva. The sequence continues at coordinate 117,294 of MU392671.1, forward strand.
GTAGTTCAATCCAGCTAATAACACTCTAGGGGTCTCAAGGGTCCATAGTTCCCTCTTCGTTTCAGTCATTCCTGCCTCATTTATAGACCTCTATTCTAGTCCTTTCATTCTAAGGGATGACCTCACCTCGCCGGCGTGCCAGTCTTCAGCCAATAGCCTTCGTGCAGCTCAGTATGTCTCAGTTATAAGGCTAGGGATGAGCTTCTACTAGCCTTGTATGGCTTCGCAGCCTCCTCTGAAGTTGAGAATCCTATATTGTGGCGCATGACGTGTAACATACTCACAGTTCTCAGGCTGGTTATTAAATAACAATTCGTCTATTGGATACCACGAACTCTGTTGCCAGTTGTGGCGTTATATTGCCAGTTCATACGAAAACAAATAAACAAATTAGTCGGTCCTAACGCCAACTTTTGTGTGACAGTGTCACTCGCTCGTTCTAGGGGTCAAGAACTGCACTTCACAACTTCACTGCCTTGGAAACTTACAGCTAGGTCAAAATCTGCCTAGACTTGCACTTGTGGCAATATAAGCAGCCTCTCTCCAAGAAACAATTTGCATACAAGTGTAAGGCTGGCAATCTGCGTAAGCACGCAAGTCATGATTGAAGTATCCGCGTAGGGTGAGAAGTATTCCATCAACAATTCTCTAGGGTGGCATCTCGAAGCAAGCTAAGTTGAGCCCAATACCACACCACCCCCCACCCCTGTTGCGTGACCAAAAGGTGGCCTGCAGATGATTTGCATTACTGAACCAAGTAGGTGATCGTACAACCACTGTCTCCCGGCAGGCTAGGCGCATAGATCCGGAAACGTTCCTTGTATATGGCTCCGCCTACCTTGCGGTAGTATATTTATCAGGAAAGACCCAGTGTGGGGAGATGTCCGGCCCCGTCCTATCTTCTCTACTAGTCTCAAGCTATGGACCAAGAAATCAACCTAGACACGGCAGTGCCGGAATTCGTGGAGATTGGCGGTTATACCAGGTTGGCGGAGCATATGAGCCGGCAGCCCCAGCTCGCCATCCTGCGGAGATTTGGAACATTGGCCAACGCGACCCTGTTATACTATCAAGCTGAGATCACAGAGCTGGAGCATTACTTGGGATTTGTCCAGGACCAGGACAGTCAATCAGATGATGAGAAGCGGCAGCAGTATTCCCGGTCATGGATACGACTGTCTCAGTCGGCCGAGTGCAGCGAAGCTGATAGCCCAGAGCGACAGCAGTATGAATTGATCATGAAGCTGCGCAAGCTCATGGCCCAGTACCGTATATACTGATTCCTTCTAGTTCCTTCATCTTTCAAGTCGTACGCTAATATTGTCCGCAGATAAGGCACTCTACTTCCATAAGGAGGCGATGGCGCTTCGGGCACCACATACGAAGATACTAGGGGACCTGCGGGAATGGATGCAACGCCCCACGATGGGCCGAGTTTCTATCCTGAGTTGGGATCGGCGAACGTGGGACGCCTGTGATGAAGCTGACCTCATTACTTTCGAGGACTCGACAATGGACCGATTCACTTCAATGGTGACATATACTATCGTCGATCTATACCATAGTCTCATTGGGAGACACATTCACGTATGAAGGCCCCGTTATTAAAGATAGATCTCTTTTGAGTTGCTCTCTAGTCCTCTAGCTATGACGTCTTTTTTTTTTTTCTCTCTCTCTTTGCCTCCGTACCCGATGTCTTTAGCTAATGCGAAATGCAGGCAGCGAGGAAGAAAATTCTCCCACTACATTACCCGGACCAGCGCCACACTGTGACATATTCACATAGATCAATTGCTCGCTTCACCAAGGCTTTTACCGTACTGATTGCTTGCTCGTTGCCGATTGCGGCTATTGTAATCTTGTACAGCGTGGATAATATGATCACACGGCTTGGTATAACCGCTATTCTGACAGGACTTTTCTCGATATCAATGAGCCTCCTCACAATGGCTTCGCTCCAAGAGATTTTTGCCGCCACTGCAGCGTAAGTGAAACATGTTCTTACGGCTTATGCTCCGGCTTAGACTGATGTTCTACATAGATTTGCTGCCGTTTTGGTGTTTTCCCTAGGAAACACAAACACCGGGTAGTATATGTTTAGCGGGGCGGTTACGGGATTAAGCAGTCTTTCGTTGTTTAATAGATTTCTACTTAGCTCGACAGACGAGACTTAATACAGCCGGTGTTTGAATTCCTACGCTACCGGCTACAATAACAATAAGATAAAAGCTCGCAGCCTTCGTCGGAAGCCTTTGGTGAATTTCCGCCTCAGTGGCACGGAACAGAACTGCAGCTCTAGCCACGACACTACCAAAAGATGGAACATTGTCAAGTCGAGCATTTGACCGTCTGCAGTCACTTATATACGTACCGTCACCGTCAGCGGTTCAACCCGTTTAGCATTTCTAGATAAATTCAGTACGGTGAAGAAACCCAGTTACTACGAGGGATCTATCCTAAGCCTATGGCTTGAGTTGATTTGGAATAATTGTATTTTGGGTCCTAATGCTCAGTTTTATTTCATTACTTTTGCTTAGGTCAACTTACTCTTATATATACCCAAAGTTGCTTACCTTCCGTCAGGTTTCGCTCCTTCTATCCGAACCATTGAATGCTCATCGCCTTCAGAGAGAGGTTGCCTCGTGACCTAAGCCCCCTTCAGTAGAATTACAATTTAGCTGCTACCGTTCCTGATCAGGATTAATGGTATATTAAGACATTGAAGTAGGGTAGATTGATTTGTAAGGGAAAGGTGACTGACGCACCACCAAAATCTGGCTGGTCGATGAGGTGCGAGACATCGCATCGATATTGGGGCTTCCATGGATTGTGTAGAGGCCCCTGAAGCCAATCTCTTTGAATCCAGCATTATGGAGGGTTTGTGATAGAGAATGTGAAATATTATAACCAAAGATATAGAGCTTTAGATCTCGCTGGCCGTTTGTGGTTGGATCGGCATTGGTTTGAAGCTTCCGGGAGAGACATGTTGTTGTTAGACTTATGATAGAACCCTATAAAAGAATGAATCATATGTTGAATATGTCACTAGCAGATTTCTACGTAGAAACCGCCAGTTATAGCGGAGAGGCCTGTTGTTAACGGCCAATCGTAGACCGGCTAAATGATCATTTCTTAGGTATCGGGCTTCAAAGCACGCAGATCTCCGAAGCTATAACTCCTAGAGACTATGCACTTGGCAGGGTTTGACGCAAACCTGCCCCTGGCAATGTTCACCCGGCGCGGGCCTAGCTGGTAAATGCGGGCCTCAAGTGCACACGCATGGGATGATATGGTAGGGTTACGGGGAAAGACATAGCCGATGGGACAGCTCGAAATCGAAATTGAAACCAATAAAGATATGTTGATTCAGCGGCACACACATGACGTCTCAACCTCATTATAGTGAGTTCTCCCCTTCTAATCCTCCTCTCAAGGCCAAAGCTGCGAAGATGGTTGATCTCCATTCCTTGCCCAAAGGCACTCGTCCGAGTAATGCCATCCGTAACAATGGGCCTGATCATTTGGTGATTGAAAGGCTCAAGCTTCGAGAGCTAGCTGAGGGCTGGCCTTGTTACCGGTATGTTATTTCTTCTCAGAGCTTGTATTATACGTCTGCTGCATGAGGACATGGAAAACGCGCAGCGCTAACACAAAGGGCAACTAAGAGACGCCTGCGAGTGGGAGAACTTAGACTCCATTTTCCATCCGGGCGCGTACGTATATACTACTTGGACTGGCCGAACCCTCTCTACGGATTTTAGAGAGGCGTCCAAGGCCGACATAGATAAAGGCACTTTCATCATGCACCGTTGCCATGAGGTAACGTCGGACATCACACCCGATACTAAGCGGGCCGTGACGAAAATGAAGGCCACGATCACGCAGCGTTTCATCATTGATGACTGTGAGGTTGATGTAGATGCTGACTGCCGTTTCATCTTTTGCTTTGACAAGGTTGACGGTCGTTAGGGTGCACGCTTTGCCCGCCATTGGTACGAGAAGGACAAGCTGATACCCACCAATCCGAATAAAATCCCCAAACTGAACGATACCAAGCTGGAGTCTTATCCGCCGGATTATAAGAATCTAGCCTACTGCCAGGAGCTTACCATGGGCGTAAGTGTCTTGAAGGATCTACCAGGACATAGACGGCACGCGGGGACAGTAAATGGTGAAAAACACGATCTACTCTATCGACAGGCCAAAGATTGGCTAGATGGTAACGAGGTCTCAATATAAATAGTCAAAATTGTGTACATAACGTTTATCTTGAAAGTAAACTTGATGGTTGTAGGGATCACTCACTCGCCACTTCGATGTTCGACTCAGCTTTTATTCTGAGCCAAGCAGCTCAAACTCGTGGTGGGAATTTTATTACTATTCCATCTAGGTAGTTTAGGAGTAATAGTACTCTTGGGATTTGTTGAAATACTGAGATCCCAAGGAGATGCGTAAGGCTGTATATTTTGTAACTAGAACATTGGGCATTATGCTCTCGGTAAGGAATCTTTTTCCAAGCGTAGCACATAAATCATGATTATATCTTTTTGTATCATCCTCCTTTTGTGTGATGGTTCTTCACGGTGCCTTTTGAGCGCACGCCACATGAATATTGTACCTTAGGTAGCAACCTGCTTCTATTTCTTGGTGAACTTCCTTCTCCAAGCTGCCCAAACTATCGCCGAACATCGACCCCGGCCCCCCTTTTCCATTTACCATGCGAGCCCAGGTGAAGACAAGATTCATAATAGTAGCCGTGGATCTCTTTCGTATTTGAGGAGCCTTTTCGGAGTTGAACACATCGCTGGCCACCGATGTGAGGCCTGCCGCTCGCATATGCTGGGGAAGAGTGTTCCACCCATGCGCTAGTCGTCCTCTAAGAGACTTCTGAAAAGCGTCGCCAACATGTTTCGATTTTTCGAGGCTAGAGTCGGGGTTACCCTGTACCCATTCCGCGTTTACATGTTCGCACTCTTCCCATTGTAGGTAGCCTCCAGGCTTAAGGAGTGTCGTGAGGTTGCGAACAACGGGCTCCCAATCCTCTGGGAGCATCGCCAGTATTAGCATTCGTACGTGGACCAAATCGTACTTCCCATGCATGTGTTCAGGAAATGGTTGTTTCAAGTCCAGTTTTCCGAGTGAAATATTTGGTAGAAGCGAGCTAGGAGGTGGGAAAAGATCTGAAGATATGTCGTAACCCTCTAGGGTTGCGTCGGGATAGGCTGGTTGGATACTGAGGAGGAATTTGGCTGTCCCCGTCCCCATATCAACAATACGAGTGTCATGTGGGAGTGTAATTGAAGGGTGCACAATGTATCCCATAATCCTATCCCATTGTTAGTCCTTGATGAAGACCCAAGCTGGGTCGGTTGATATACTCTGTCATAACATCGAATTGCTCATTGAGCCTAGTAGAATAAAAGTCATTACGTGGAAGCAAGAGTTTGGCATATAATTGAACTAACCTCCGGACTTCGCTCGGGAGGCGAGTCATATGATCTAGATACACGTCGCTCATCTTGTATAGATGACAGGTAAGGTAGGTGGAAGCGTCACTGGTGAGCAATAGGAGACGAGAGAAGAACAACCGGGTTATATATCGAGAGCTCTATGGACCCCTGTGCTAGAAAGTCTTCTGATTATACCATGTAAGTCATAGGCCATGAGCTTGTATAAAGAAGCTTAACAGCTTATCGAACTCTTGGGTCGTACCACCACACCCTCGCGAAATAATTACGTCGTTGGCCGGTGTACCTCAATGCCACCTTTTCGAGTAAGTCAACCGGCCCGAAGCGAACCAAGGGCGTAGGAGTAAAACCATGCACAGCATACTAGCTGAAGTAGTAATATTGAAGTTGAGGAGTAAGGTACATCGGCAATCCTTCTGCCACACTTATTTGTGCATATCGGCACCCCATCGCCTACCCGCTACCATGCCGCTTGTAGAGCACCGCTACTAGAGATAAACGTTGCCGCACGTTTTCATAAGTAATAGAAAGCTCATCGAGCGATCATAGAGATCATTTCTTAGATTTACATGAAGTCGTCATGGATAAATCTAATAGTGGCTGCGTATCTCTGCCCGAGACGCGTGAATGAGGTCGCTGGTCCGTCAAAAACCGGAGCAACTTCACGGTGGTGATTTCGTTAGCTTATCTATCGAGCCGACCCTATAATTCTTTTTAGATTTCAACTGTTAGATTGACGCCGGCCGCAGGCAGTCGTATCACAATTGCAGTGGCGGTGTACAGAACGTGAGAGTTTTCCAGGGATACCAACTACACTAAGCGGGATTAGCTGTATAGAGCTAGATTCTGCAAGCAAGTATGACCACATATATAGAGATTGTTCGGGTATGTGTTCGGGTATGTATCGACTAGTCTATCCTGTCTCCTCCCCCGGGCGGGAGTGGATGTATGGGGGGCTTTGTCCAATGAGGTAATACCGGCCTCGCGTTTTCGCATGCAAGACTACATGCCTCCCGGCCCCCTGCTTCGCTGTGATGCTGCTACTTAGCCTATTCGGGCTACGGATTGGCGAATGTTGTTAAGTTTTTGATTGTTGCAGACAGCTGTTCCTTTTCGCTTAGAACATATGCAGAGGCAAGGTTTCACCAGCGGCGTCAGTTCCGCGCGAGGGACGGAATGCAAATGCGTGTTATTAGCGGCTCACTACGCTTGCCCATACGGACGACGTCGCTAGCGTGGCGGCTTCGGCCCGAGGCGGGTAGCCCGCCGTGCGCCCGGTGCTAGATGAGGCCACCGAGCTTGCGGCGTTCTGAGATTATGATCTTACAGAATAGATTTCACGTGATAACACCGTTCGTCTTTCCTGCCTTAAATCGTAGCCCGGGAAAGTGTGTCGACGAATGCTGTTGCCTATACGCAAGCGTCCATTTTAGGCTGATGAATAAATTCGGGATTATGTTCTTCATGTAGCTTTCCTTCCATTGCCACCTAGTCGCCAATCAAATAGCTCGCTAGTGTGTGACAAGTAACCCGGAAATAAATTAGATAAGTTTTTGCTAAGCCTGATCTCCCCGTAATCCCGTCTCACCGTACCAATGAACACGGAACAAAATGTCCCCAAGGTGTGTGGGGGAAGCTGATAAGTGGCATTATGATTAAGTAGAGGAGAACACCATCGCCCGAACGGGTGCTTATCATTTATACGACCCAAAAGTAACATCTGTAGGACTTGGGCAAGAGTTATAAGAGAGAAGCTACCTGCTTTAGTCGGATCCAGCTCCCTTGTGTAGGGCGGTAGTATTTTGTCGATGGAGTGTCTTCAAAAATAGAAGTACCAATTCCTCCCGCCGGGACGGGCCGGGATGGGCCGAGATGGTGGGTACGGGAGGCTCTAGAGAGCCCGTCGTAAGTCTACTTAAGATAAATATATGACGTGTTTTGTTATGAAGTAGACACGGGTTCTATTAAGCAACTGCCACACCTTCAGCTCCTCTTAGCCGCGTTGGGATCCACGGGGCGGGAATAAGGTGGCCAATCCCAGATGGGAACTTTGAATTCTCGTGAATAGGCCGTCACGATAATACATACATATTAGCTCGAATATGTATATGCTACATGTCAGACTCATCGTTACTAGGATGATGGGAATGCCAGGAGTGCCTTATATGCTGTTGATGCGGTTGTTGGGCTATGCCGTCATTCTTTCCTCATAGAATATAATAAAACATAGATTCATATCTGCCACACAATTCATAATTGCACCAGTGAATAATAGGATGATTGGCAATCCTATATTGAGGCCTCCACTGTTCGTTAGCTGCTGAGAACCACGTTAGTTTCGAAGGTATTGGCTTCACGCGCATGCGAAGTGTCTATTCCAGGAACCCGTAAGGAAGAATATGCGATCTTCAGCTATGCATGGTGACCATTTGGCCTCAATAATTGATATAGTAGGGTTAATAAGTGGGGTACTGCGCCTCGGTATCCTTCTTCTTGCCCTATGCATACCGATACCATGACACCATCGAAGCTGGTCCGTATATCCCCATTATACTGCTACCCAAACCCTTGCTGTGCTTTGAATACTGCAGCTTGGTAGGTATGATCGCTGCTGAATGCAACCGCATCTCGCTAATCAAGTTGCGGTCCGCATGATAGTAATAGTGGATAAACAGCACGGTAGTGCTTTAAGAAGTTAACCTCCCTATAAGTATTATTCCAGTCGAATATCTCTCATTCAGCCAAATCGGCATCGCTTGTAGATATCTATACGTGTTATGCATTGCAGCTTCTTCGGATTTTGTCAGCTTACAATCGAATCCTTCAACTCCTAATCGACGAGCCTAGACCTGTATTGCATAAATCTAGACTACTCCAATGCCATGGCTTCGTGATGGTTACCCGACCCAGGTGGCAGGGCCCTATCTGCTCCCTAGCTGTCACGTGCTATAGTGGATCCACCGGTACTACATAGGTAGACACAGTGTCCCTAGAACCTCCATTAGACTTATAGAATATATTAACGGATTATATATTAAACTGGCGGCTTTTATAATTTAGTAGCTAAGTAATTGTTTAGTTAATATAACTGTTTATTTTTTTTAATTTATTAAAATTATTAAATTTTTAGTTTAAAAATATTAAAATAATATTAAAAAATGTTTAATTTTATATTTAAAAAGTTATTATAGCTATTATTTATTAATTTTTTTATTAGTTATTTATTTATTTATTATTATTAAATTTATAGCTTTTTTTTATTTTTATTAGTTTTTTAATTATTATTAAATAATTTATTATTATATTTTTTTATTTATTAAAAATATTAATATTAATTTTTTAAATATTATTTTAATTTTTTTATATTAAATAGTTAAATATTTTTTATTTTTTTTATTT